>WAAE01011226.1:0-26443 GCA_013400495.1 Nicator chloris | reverse complement strand
TTTTCTATAAGAATTTAACAGGTAGCATGTTGAATATGATTGAATGACAGTACCTGGTACATGTTTTGCAAATGTTTGAAAGCAACACACAAATCTCGAATGGCCTTTCTATATTACTAATGGGTCCAAGCAGTCTTTTTCCCAAAACGAGTATCCCTGCTGGTTTAAATTCAGTTCTGTGTAATATTCTTAGGCAGCTGTGTTTTGGTATAATGAAAATGCGATTACAAATATTACTCCACTAGTCCATTTTCTCTTCTCTCTAAATTGCAGTTTTGGGTTTTCTGCTCTTTTTAACAAGTTGCATTGCTCTCCAGAAGATACAGCTTAAATGAAAAATGTCTTTATCTCCAGATATTACAGTCTGTATTAAGCATATCTATTAATTTGCTCTCAAAACCTAATACTATGTTCATCCTATCATCAAAGATAAACTGACAGGTTTTGATTTGAGAACCATTGAAATTGGTGGAGGGTACCCTTTACACAGTCTAAGCAGCTTTGAATTGAGTTGATTTGTATAGGACATGGTAAACCACACCTGTTATGAAAGCAACTGAAAGCAGCAATCAGTGTGAGTGAAAGGTTGTACTGCTCTGAGTATAGTAGGTGTACAAAAACCCCATCTCTATAATCACATCTGAGGTCATCTAGACTGAGTCCTGTGGCTCTCTCTAAGATTGTGTTTTTATTTACAGACCAAAACTGTAGACACTGTTCTAGTATATCCAGAATAATTCATGTCTCCTCCTGAGTTTGTCTCAAATTGGACACTGGAAGGGAGTGGATGCCTGCAGGTCAAGAACTAACAGAATCTTGTAACATCATCACAAGACTCCCTGTGCTAGGAGCGCACAAAATCAAGCTCCTAAATAAAAGAGAATCAGAAATGCTGGCAGTAGATCACAGTTAATATTATGATGGATTCTGAAGTCAAACAGGCTCAAGGATCCTATAAAGATCACCAATCCTGGCTCCATCACTGATCCAGCTGGTAGGGTGTCCAGGGTCTTGTGGGTACCATCTGGGCTTCATGGAGGTACCTTTTTATAGCTGTGTTTCCCCACCCTGGAAATAAGTTGCTTACTTTGTATACAAATTAGTTATCAGGTGCAGATGGTTCTTCCAGACCTTTCTGAAAATAGGTTTGGGGGCTTCTGAGGTCTTTGGTGGTCTTGATCCACCTATACAGAGTCAGCCTTTGATCAATAGATCAGTGGACGACATGCCTGCTTTTTGACCTCTGTGCTTGAACTGGACCATGTTGTGCTTATTTCCAGGAGCCAGAACACGGACATTTGTTCCAGAAAATGCTGCCATATCTTCAATGTACCCCTTCTCCAGTCACATCACGTTCTTTACCACAACATGTTCTTACCAACAACCCTTGGTTGGCTCCATGGCTATTCAACTACAGGCTCTTGAGACAAACACATAAGATCCCTTGTCTTCTGGGCTTCTACACTATTATTCTAAATTCTGTGTGAATACAGAGTATAATAAACTACAGTCCGTCTCAAATAATTTGCAGTTCTGAAGTAGGTCTGTCTGATCACTGGGCTCACTAATTTAAATTTCTAATATCATGGTATATTAGAATTCCTAAAGTGGAATTAGGTTGGACACAAATCTTGCCTCCCTGTGGATTGCTGAGATAGCTGACTTTTAAACATTATTTGCACTAGCCAATAATATTTGGAGAGTACTTGTACCTTTTCAGTGGATAGCAGCAATCAGGAAAACCGGAGTTCAGGTCTGGTAAAGTTCATTTATAGTCTATTTTTTCAAGTATTTCAGACACCTGAAGGTGTTAGAGATTAAGAGGCTGTATATGAAATGTTAGAATAAACACTAATAGAAATGGGTAAATGGGAAGGGTACCTGTTATCAGTGGTCAGAAAAAACAATCTTCAAAATTGCACCTGTTCACTGAAGTTCTCTTTTTGTCTTATGTTCATTCTTGATTGAGCTAGTGTTCTGCATTTAAATTGGTAGAAATGCAGTCCATTAATCAAGGAAAGTGATTATTCTCATAATATCATTTATTATACCACTTTTAAATACTGTGAGCAGTTCTGGGCTCAGGCAGAAGGAATTTTCATAAAAGTCACTTTCTAATAAGAGAAGCTGATCAAAACAGATGGCATTCTTTACACTCAGAAACAGGGGAGATTCTAGCCTGACTTAAAGAAAAAAGTCATTATGATAACTAAACATGGGAAAGTTTTTCCCAAGAAGTTGTGGAACTCCTGTCTTTGGGCATTTTTGAGACCTGAATGAAGAGTCCCTTGTTGTGAAATAGTGGACGTTGCCCTGAGTAGGATCCTAGCTTATAGAACTTGCTAGGTGAACCTGTAACTCTGTGATTTATGAATATTTATTGCAATAGGCTAAACAGCATGAAACATACACATATGCAGTACAAAAAATACAAAAATTGATTAAAGGATCCCTACCTTAAGATTTTTACACTAGGGAATCTAATATCGTAGATTATCCTTGCAATAAAGAATATTTATCCATAATAAACCAGTATTAATTTTCCTTACTTTAGAAGTAGAGAATTCTAAAACTATAGGACTCAGATTGCATTGTTTCTTTTTCCTAAAGCCATCTTGTATGTCTCATAGGTTGTTTCCTCCTTTTTTTACAACTATGGACAATTTTTCTGTGCTTCAAAATAATATAAAAATAATTTAATAAGATAAGCCATCAGAACAAAAAGGTAAAACTACCGAGTTATGTTTTAGATTGTTCAGTAGTGTCACAATCGCTAAAAATAACACTTGAATATATATGTTTAAATAAAAAATGTCTTTGCTTTGTCTAGCAACCATTGTCCTCACAAGAAAAAGGTGTTTTCCAATTCAATCTTCAAATATCTCTCAGCAAAAAAGTACAAAAACCTGCTTCAGTTTCACTGAGAGCTTGGTTTTCAGGTTTTGTTGGATTGACAACAACGTGACATGAAAGATACTTAGATTTTTAATGAGACAGTAAACTTCTGATCTAGTTTTACTGTAAAGTAATAGAAAAATTCAGGTCAAAATGTTTAATTAGAACCCAATCAACATTTTTGAATACCAGTATTTGGAGATCCAAATGAAACGTTCTTTGTCAAGTAGACACTTTTAAGACAAGAGGTGTTTTAACATTACATTAAGAGCTTCAAAGTGGAACATTTCATTTTCTGTATTATAATGTGTTTGAAATATTATTGTGAAGAAAATTCTATTTTTCAAAGTGACAGATGAATTATTCAGATATCTTTGATTATAAGATACATCAAAAAAGTTCTTCATAAAGGCTGCCTATCCAAGGGTTTTTAACAGAGTGGCTTTAATGATTTGAGAAATTATGAAAATATGTTAATATTGATTTAATAACTGAAATCTATAATATTTTTAATTTTTGTGCTGGTGTCTTGTGCTAGTTCCATTTTACTGTGTTGCAGTGACTTTTATTTTTTTCACTCAAATATATTCTGCACATGTGTTAACTTGTATTCATTATCAAAAATTTGAAGATATGATTTAAGCATAAAAGTCCCTCTCAACAGTGTGCCTCCAAGTCCAGGCATGGTGATTAAATCTCTTAAACGATTAGAATAATCCTGCACATTGAAATTAAAAGTTCTACAAAAGTATCATGAAGAAAAGAGAACTGAAAATCTTATTTTTATGAAAGAAATTGTAACAAAGACTAATTTATCTAGACATGTTTGCTTGTTTTAGCTACAATTGATAAAATAGCATTTAGATATGAACCTGTCATAATGCACAGCAATTGCAAAGCCATGAATTAAAATAGATTGCATATAATCTGCTTTTAATCTATTAGCAGACTCAGGCATCTTTCCACTGTTCTATCTATTTTTGAGATAATGAATTTATTGTCTTTTCCTTTTTCTTTTTTTTTTTTTTTTTTCTTTTTTCAGAGCCTGGCCCTGCAAGGTGCTTGTGAGTGTCCCCAGCTTCTTTTGGAAAACCTTTCCAGGGATGCTACTGTGCACCTCACAGGACAGGATGCAATTCCTTATTTTGCTATAGTATTTTTTTTTCCTGTGACTTGTAGCGTTTATTGCCTTTGTTTGGTGATTAACAATGTCACTTTTACTGCTAACTATTTATTTTCTGTTATAATCATTATTTGTAATTTTGATGAGAAAAAACATTTTGCCTGATGCATTTTTTTCTAGTTAATTTCTGTGATTTAACATATATTAATTTTCTTTCAAGATGCAAAATACTGACACAGTGGTTATAAGAACCTAATCTTAAATGGGACAAATTGTCTGTAATTCTATTGGTGTCAATAGAAGAATAAGAGCTTTGATGTTTACAGGTGGCACTTGGAACCTTTCAGAGCCCATCTGTATGCAACTTTATCAGTATCAGCAATAGTTAAGAATGTTAATCTTCAGTATTGTTTTTTTCTTTTAATATTGCTGTTAAGTATATAATGCAATCACATTGTAAAAACTTTCAATCACTATTTTCTTTATAACCTCTCTTGTTTTTCTTTTTCTTTTGCAGCAGATTTGCTGGATAGACTTTGTGATGGCTGAATTTTAAATCTGTTCTTTTTTTTTTTCTGTCAATTACCACAGGTTTAGTCCCTATGAGTGGTATAATCCACATCCTTGCAACCCTGATTCAGACGTGGTGGAAAACAATTTTACCTTGCTAAATAGTTTCTGGTTTGGCGTTGGAGCTCTCATGCAGCAAGGTATACGACTCAGTCTGCTCTTCCTCTCGGGCACCATGTCCCACTTTTTGCTGGGGGTAACAGCTCTCTGGCGCAAGTCACTTGCATGGGTGCCTCTGTGCATGTAGCCATAAAGCAACTTTTTTATGATTATCCAGATATTCCCAGCACCTTAAGAATTAGTCTGAAGACAGATAAAAATTTTAAAACTGAAAAACGTACAGCATAGTGGTATCGTTTAGTTCCTAAACAGGAAACCCTTACTGTATATGGGTATACAGTACCCATACTGTACTTTTATAAAGAGTACTCCATACTCTTTATAAAAAAAAGAGTATATCTTTTTCAGATAAAAGTATAATGTAAAAAAATATAATTTGTTTAATTTTAGTCTAGAAACCTTTCAACTACAGAAAGATTTTATCTAGTAGCTAAAATCTGTAAAATAAAATAATATAGGAGATTTAATCTCAGCCAGTCATGTTATGTTTTTAAAATCAGAATGATCATTCCTAAAGATTTAAATAAAAAGTCTATATTCAATAATCCATGCCCTGAGAAACTGATGCCACTGCTGACAATAAAATTGGCAGCTGTGTAGCTGCTCAGAGTAAAACCAACAACCAGTTTTAACTATAACTGTCTTAGTAAAATGCTTAAGCACATTCTTAAAAATCCATAATTTCCTTGCCATATTCCTCTTATTTTGAAAGCATACCAAATGTACAGATCCATAAAAATATATCACCATTTTATTACCATTTTCCATAAGGATTTGAACACAGTCATATAATATCAGACACATTTGAATAGCACAGATTCAGTTTTTGCTCTGACATTTCGCTGCGCAGTGTAGTGTAATACAAAAGATTGTTAGTCCTTTTAAAGAGCCATTAAAAGGAATTACTTTTCTTTCTGGAAAAATAACCATTGATAATCCCCCAAAAAATCATAGAAAATGTTGGCAGGAACAAGAGAATATTGATAGAGTTTTTTTAATGGATATACCTGAGCAGTCATTTTTAAAACTTCCCATTATAAGTACACCAGCTATAAATAAATCTTGGTTTTAACTCATCAAATGATTTCATGAAGCTTTCCTGTAACTGCAGTAAATATTCTGTCACATATCAGATTGGAAGGCTTAAAAAGTCTCTAAAGCCTCAGCTAAAAGAGTACTGTGCTCAGAAAAACATGAATTAATTGGTAAAAATAAAGATCTCAAACGAGAAATAAAAATACATCTATAGTTGGTTAAATGTTTACTATCAACTAGGTTGTCAATATACATTTCAAGAAATTATATAATTGAAGCACAATTGCCAAATAAGTACATGTTTGTAAGATAATGATTGCTTCTGAGGAACCTATCAAAAATGGGATGCTGAACAAAAAAAAGGTATTTTGAATTCCATTCACAGTTCTCAGTATTGTTGGAATCTCTACCAATATTGAGTTTTATTTCTTATGTGGCTGTATGCTTCTTCATATTTCTGGAGGACAGAGAAAGCAATTTAGATTTTCACATTATCTTTTTGCAAGAAAAAAAATTTTAGTCCACAACATCTAAACATTGTTTTTGAGAATCAAAATAAGAAAAAAACACCAACCTTCATTTTAAAAGATATCTTTGGAGGATAATAGTTTTCCTTGAAGGAAAGCTAGTTTTTCAGAATTAAGGCTGACCCTTTGTCCTTGCCTTATATTATTTTAGCTTTACTCAGTTCATCCTTTAATAAACCTTAAAGGCACCATTTTAAGGATCCAGTATCAGTCTTGATTTTGATGATAGCTTTAAAAAAAAATTCTCAAAAACCTAAAGTCATCTAAAAGTAGGCTTTTAGACAAGCACAGAAGTTCTCACCTAACAGTAATAACTTTCCACAACAATATAGAGACACTTGGGCCATACTCATACGAACTTATTAAGTGCTGCTTCTTTACAAAAGATTTGGTGAGTGCTGGAGGATACATGATAGAGGAAACCCATCCATGTCTTGCTGGCACCTCTCGCTCCCAGGAAACTGTGGGATATGGTGCTGGACATGACGTTACCTTGGGTACATGACAGCCAGCCCCTGACCAGGCTCTGTTCCATGGGCCCAGGTGGCACTCGCTTTGTCCTTGGTAAGGTATGAACTTGTGGTAACCGGGGTGACTGCCGCGAAGGTCTCCACTCTGCTTTTCTTTCCAGTCCTCTCTGCCTTTACTTGTCTTGGTTTTTAAAATGAAATGAGAGCAATTAAAAAGAGTTCATGATAGTGGGCTTGTTGGGAAATCTCTTAGTGTTATGGCGTCTAAGTGTCTGACTAACAGGGCCTAGGAGCAACTACATCAGACAGGTACTTTTCTACTTTTTCCCTTGCAGAATTCTAGGCAGAGTCTGGCGCTGGAGTTGGCTGTCATGTCCAAGTCTGTCAGCCTTTTTTGTTTGAAACAGCAAGGGTAAGATGAACTGCAGGGTAAGATGGGCTGTTTTTGAATACAGTAGTCCAGTTATGATACCACTTCTTTTTTCCTTTTCTTTTGTTTACTTCTTCCCTCCCTCCCCAGTCCTTCTGTTCCTTTTTTTTTGGCATTGAGTTTGGAAGTTTGACATAATCTTTCACCTATATGAAGATGTGTTACCTTGCTGGACCAGTTCCTTAACTAATTCAATATAAGCACTAAAATTTAACAGGAATAAAATAGTCCATCTTGCCTTCATTCCATTTTACCCAGGAGATTTAAGAGCAAGCATAGTAACCAATTAACAAAAAGGGGTTGTTTCGGTGCAATGGTATAGTGGATATGGTGAAACTGTTTCCTTGAAAACAAGTTTCCAGATACTTATAAAAGATCTTACATAAAGTTCTTAAAATGAAGCTTGAAGTTGTTTATTTGACATCATTAGAAATTTCATTTCATTCAATTATAACATTATGGAAAAAATCCATACATGCTCATTTATAATAAATATTTATAATTGTATATTACAGTGAATTTAATTTATTCCTATTTTTAGTAATAGACACAAGAGGAGTTTATGTGCTTCAATTTGTCTCATTAGGCTCTAAATTAGCATTTAAAATTATGCAAATTACTATACAGTGTCTGTCTCCCCCTCCATTCTTTAGTGCCATGAGCAGGCAACTCCAGCAATGCATTATAATCTATCTTTATCTAGTTTATGTGTAGAAGTCTAATCTTTTTATAGCTATTCTATTAAATTAAAGTGTGTAGCTTAGTCACCCATATTTATATGAAATTGTGGGGCTAAACATAGAGATGGGAGATGTTAATTGTGTTTTTATCTAAACATTTAATAAACTATCCTTTACAGCAATGCAAATGACAGAACTCAAGAGCATATTTATAATAGATTTAAGATTTTGTTTTTCAGATATGAAATCCTTTATTTCACATCTGGTACCTTCATCAATTGCTTATTTATTCTGGAAAGCAAGTTGAAGTAACTGTTTTTTTTTGTATTGGTATTTTTATATATGTTTAAGAATTTTAAAATGGCACTGATCATTGAATCTCCCATTACTATATTTTGATTCCCACAGCTCCAAAAAGATCTGTCTTTATAAATTTAACCAGTTACTTTGCATTTCAGTTGTGTGTGTTTGTACAAGCAGTACATGTAAACCTGTAGCTTAAAGATGGTTTTGCACAGTGATTCCATCTCCCCACTGTGGCAAAAAGTGCTGAACGCTTATTAATTGTTTTCTGTGCATCCGTTTCACCTTTCTCCCCTGGTTTTCATTAGGTTCTGAGCTCATGCCTAAAGCCCTCTCCACCAGGATAGTGGGAGGCATTTGGTGGTTTTTCACACTTATCATCATTTCCTCGTACACTGCTAACCTAGCCGCCTTTCTGACAGTGGAACGTATGGAGTCCCCTATTGATTCTGCTGATGATTTGGCCAAGCAGACAAAGATAGAGTATGGGGCAGTTGAAGATGGAGCAACCATGACGTTTTTCAAGGTAAGTTTTATATTCTGTCTGAGAAGATGCTATATCCTGATTTTGGGGGGAAAGCTTTTGCACCTTGTTGAGGGACAACTGGTACAATTCCTGATGCAACTCATAAGATTCCTGATGCTGTCAAAAGAAGTGAAAACCTTTTTTCTTTAATGGTTAAAAAGATAGCAAAATAATCAAATGAAATGTCTCTCACAGAAAAAAAAAGTTTATTTGGTGATTATCTTTTAAAGAATTGAATTTATAGCAATTTATAGCAGTTTATACATGAAAAAACCTGAATACTTTGCTCAGATCTTCTATAGCTGTGTACAAGATTAAGCTTTGTCATATTAAAAGTTAGTTTTAATTAAGCAGCTTTATACCTAATTGTAGTCTTTACTCAAGAAATACTAAGGACATTAGTGGCTTTACTGAGGAAAACTCTTTGGACTTCATAATTTTGAGAAACTTTTGAATAAAATTTTGGGTCCTTGTAAAAAGCTCAAATTATCCCAGTTTTTCCATTCCTTTTAACCTGCTACTAAGGTAAAAATTTGAAATATAATGAAGTGAGATACTGAATTAGAGGAAAACATTTCCTGTTTAGATTTGTCAGGCATTTAAGCAGACTTAAATTAGTGATAAGTATTTATGAAGGGAGAGAAGATGGCTTGTTCTCTAACTCCTTATGCTGGATAGCACAGAGGTGTCTCAAATCTTCCAGAGTGGTGTTTAACAATATTTGCCTGATCTTTGGTAATTTCTGAAGACTTTTGGCTAATATAGTCTAGTTTTAAGACTTATAATGCTGTCACCTAAAACTCTACATTGGCTGTCACATTGGTGTTTGTAATCAGCAAACTGTGGACCAAGGTAGCTTTTAAACTAGTACAGAAATTGAAGACTGTGTACTCAGTTTCTCCCATGGAATTCAGAAAGCACATTTGTTTACACATCAAGGCTAAATAATCTCTAGTTAATCTTATGACCATAGGCCTTGTACCCAATCAAAGCATACAAATAGTTTTAATTTAAAAAATAAATAATTTCTAAGGCTTTCAGCTTCTGCTTGGAAATAGAAATCTTTCAACTCCAATATCTCAGAATGCTTCAGGCTCCTTAACTTAAAGTATGCACTGGGAATGTTCTGAGTATTCTCCTCAGAATACTCATTGGAAAAGGAGCTTATGAAATTGATAGAAGTACCTAATCAGTTAGAGATATCTTCATGTCAAGAAATATGTGAAGCAGTTAAAAATAACAGTATTGAAATCTTATAGTTTTTTAAAAGAGTCAAAATTATTTTTGTCTTGAGACATAAAGAAATAACACAAGGTATTTATTGAATTACCAGAAAACACTATAAGGATTTAACTTAATTTTAGTATGGCAGAAAATTTTGATCTAATTCTATTTCAGATTCAAACTGTGGACACTGAAATATTAGGAAGCAGCTTAAAATTTTTAGTTTTCCTTCTCATCCTTAATTTTCTTATTCACTTTCTTTTAATGCCCTTAATGTGGGTTTTCTAAGTTTCTAAGTGCACAGAGAATATTATTTTTTCTGTGTACTCCCTTTTCTGCACAATTATTCCTTTTTGCTTTCTTTATTCTTCTGCTTACATTTGTCTAGATATATTTTGTGATTATCTAATATATTGTATCCAAGAACTAGAGAGGCCTTAAGTCTAATGAAATAGCATTTTCACATCCTTCCTTGAAGACTTTTATTTGCAGTTGAAATAATCTAGACTTAAACACAACAGATTTAGGATGTCAGATAGCATAATTTAGTAATCCTTTTTTTTTATATTAATGAATTCTCCTCCTCCACTATGAGTGAAAAAGAGAAATCATAAGAAAACATAGGATTTCGTTATTCAGCTGATAAATTTTAGGTCAAATTAAGGTTTATTCTATTGAATACATATATTTTCTGTACTTTTTGTGTGAACAGATCATGATTAGCAAGTGTTTTATGACAAGAAATTGAACCAATAGTTAAGAACAGTTCCAACTTGGAATCAACCGATTTGAATTATTTTTCTGTTGTTTACTATCTCATCTAGCAGCAAATTAATTTATTTGCTACTACAATTAATATTTGTATTATTAAAGGATATTATTTACCTCATGAAATTAAACAAGCATTAGTCATAGCTACATCTGTTCTTACAGATTACCAATAAGTGAAAATCATGGTCAAATAGAAAAGTAAATGAAGACTATACAATCCCATTTGACTCATTCAGTGACTGAAGCTATGCCCAGGAGAATATTAGGGTATTCTTGATGTAAATGCTATTCACTAGAGCTACCTGTGTAAGGAATGTAGGTTAATTACATATGTATTCCATGAAAGATAAACCAAAACATATATATACAGTCTTTAATAGTGAACTTCCTGGTAAGATTAGGTATTTTTACCTAATGTGGACTTATCAGAAAATAAGGTACTATAATTTTGGTCAACATAGTATATCTGCATTTGTGTGTTTTCAAAACATGCTTCTTATTTCAAGAATGTAATTTCCTGACATAAAAATGTAAAAATGCAAGAAAATATTTTTAAACTAAGACTTGAAGTGGAATTACATTACAGGGTGCTGCTAGAATTGAATATCTCGTAGTGAATGCTAAAAAATACAAACAGCATTCAAGCACAAAACTCTGATAAAACAGTTTTAAATGGTATATATTATATTCTCTGATATATAGATAACTGAATATCAAGTAGGAAGTGCTTTTTTGTATGGCATTAAGGAAAATACTAATGAACTTTTGTGTCCTGTTCAGGTGATCACACTTTGAAAATATGCTCAAATTGCAAAGAGTTCATTAAAGGTGAAAAAACGACTGTAGGTCTGAAAATAAGCATTGCAGTTAGAGGCTAAAGATCTGTCTGTTTAATCTGCTGAAGAGAAGGTTAAGAGGTGACTTGATCATGGGTTGCAAGTGCCTTAATGGGAATGAGGCTTTTGACAGTAGATGACTCTCTAATCTAGCAGAAAAAGGCCTAATGAGATCCAATGTTTCATAGCTGAAGTTAGGCAAATTCAGACTAGAAATAAGGTGCATATTTTTAAGAGTGAGAGTCATTAACCACTGGGATAACTTATCTAGGAGTAGGTTGGATTCATCCATCACAGCAGCCATTAGGAGGAAGATAGATACAGCATAATCCAAGCATGTTGTTCTTTTGCTTTAGAGGTTACTCAATGAAACAGATAGCCTTCATCATACAGGAAGTCAGATTAGATTTCATTAGTACTCTTGTACTTCAAAAATCTAGGAGGGTATGAGTTTTGGGGGTAGGGGTTGCACAAAGATAATTGAGAGGATAAATTGTCATTATCAATTATCAATTATCATCTCTGTGTATGTTTATCCTTAGTTACTTTTTGTCTTCTTTTAATGAGAGTGCATTGAGTAAAACAGTGGCACTGCGTTACAACAAGATATAAAGGCACCAGATGGTTTGCTAATGTTAAATGAAATTATCTTATCTTGGTAATAGTTATTAGTTCCAATCACAGTGAGGCTTGGTAGCTGCCCACAAGACTGACAGTAATTTCTGCATAAATTAGCTATATAGCAGTCCATTGAATTCTTTTCTTAAAAAACCTTTGGAGCATGGCCAAAGCTGTGTGGTGGTGAAACAAAAGAAGCTGTTATGAAGGGGAATGTAAATGGGCATCAGACAAACAAGCTAGCTGCTGGATTAAAACCTCCTGAAGGTAAAATCTTGGAGAGCACATGGGATGTATATTGAAAATGCTGTTACCTTTGTGAGTCAAACATCCTTGTGAAATAACTTTGATGAAAAAAGAGAATGTTGTCTTCAGGGTTTTACTAGGTCCTTCATCTCATGCCTTCACATGGTCTGAGAAACATGAACTGCAACCCTTTCAGAAGCCAGAAACAAAGGAAAATTTCTGTGCCCTCTTCCTAAGATCTGCTTATCTGGTCTAACCATGGAAAGGAAATAATTTTACAAGTCCTTTATGGGCATGGTGGGTCTGCTTGGCTAATTCATTGTGAATAATAAAGACAACCTTAATATTGCCCAAGAATTAGAAGGAAAGATATGAGAAAGTAAGTTCTAAGCCTTATTTGCTTTTAGGCTAGGAGTGTCCACTCCTCATACATGTTTTGATGTTTCTCAAATTATGGATGTTTATGAAATTCTCTTCCTTTCTCTAGGCTGTATTTGCACTATTGACTGCTTTAAAATTTCAGAAACCTGCTTTTCTTCCTGTTTGGAATAAAATAAAAAGCATTTATTATTTTCATGAAAGGTAGTGATCTCATACTAACTGTTCTTGGATGAAAAAAATCTCAGCTTTTTCATTGTCTCTGATTTCTGTGGTCTCTCAGTTTATATTTCTCATTTGGTTTTCTTGCTGAATGGCAATTCTGAAATTGAGAAGAACAGTAATAATTCTCCCCAGCTTCCATTTGGGTACCACACTTTTCCACCCTCACACACAAAAAAAATGGTTGAACACATATGCATGTATGTGGTCTACAGCGTTAAGATATTTCTTGTGAAGTTGTCATGTGCTTTTGTTTTTCATATCTTATTTTTAATTTTTCATAATTTTTCATATCTGTAACTTTCAATGTCAGGATTTTGCTTTCTAGGTTTTTGTACATTACCAGGTACAGTGGAACTTTTCTTACTTATTGTTATTAGGCATCTGCATACCAAATAGTAAAAAACAAAGTACTTTTTCATTCTCTAATAGCAGTAAATTATTGTCATTACTCCGGCATCACAAATTAAAGGTCTTACCTCTCTGTGAGACATGTATTTTATACTCTTGTTTTGTTGATAAGGAAGCCGAGGCACTAAACAGGATTGCATCTTTTTCAAGATCACCTGGTGAAAGGTAGATAGGGAACTAATTCTGGTGAAAGGTAGACAGTGGACTAATTCAGGAAAGCTGACTCATCTACCTTAGAATTATCTTGTAGAATGACTATTCTGTTTACCATTCCTTTCCTTTTCTTCTTTAGGATCAAGTTTTGTACTCCAGCTCTACTTTTCTACAATGTATTTCATTTCTTCCTGCACTGCTTTCTCTGTATAAAGAGCCATGCTGCTCACCTTTTTTAGTCATTTTCCTTTTCTCTCATGCCCTCACATTTTACCCTATCCATTTTGTTGCCACTTCTCTGAGAAAATTTAGAGGAGTAACAATTCAGCACTCTTTGTCTATCTTCCCCTTGTACATTCTCAGCCTGTTGTCAAAAGAAATGGCATTAAGCTCTACCTATACATTACAAAATCTCAGGAACAGTCTCTTACAGCTGAAGAAGGTAGTTGTAGGGGAATTTTCCCACTGCTTGCAACTGGAGTACAAATGACTGATTCTCTGACATAAACAGAAGAACAGGAGCAAGAATAAAGGTATTGATGTCATTTGTTTGTCAAGTGTGAGGTTGACACTGATGTGCACAAAGCCAG
Organism: Nicator chloris; assembly: GCA_013400495.1. Lineage (NCBI taxonomy): Eukaryota > Metazoa > Chordata > Aves > Passeriformes > Pycnonotidae > Nicator > Nicator chloris. The sequence goes on along the minus strand of WAAE01011226.1, from coordinate 12,315 downwards.
TACTTCAGTGGGAGTTTCAAGCCTGGGTTTGAACACTGTAATAGACAAATGATATTTATTTGTTTAACAAGTAAAGATGCAGTACAAACACACGGGTGTATACAGGCAGAGAACCTTTAGTTTAATGTTTCAAGTGAAACACCATGAAGTTTGGCAGTGTGTGTTAATTATTTGGTGCAATTTTTGCAAGTCAAAGATGAGAGAAGTACTGCTTGTGAGTTTCTCAAATATCCAGCGACTGACAGTGACTAATAGAAAACAATCTTTTGAGTCACATCTTCCATGTACTAATTTTGATAATGCATAAAAATAATTGGTAGCAGATACTCCTGATACATGTTTAGTTTGATTTAATAATATTTAACTTTATGGAAAAGTTGCATTTTGATGTAACAAATACAGACTTGTTCTTGCATGAAAAAACATGCGGTACATTTCACTAAAAAGGGAATTGAATATAAATACCATGTAAATGTTTGTACTACTTTTTGATTATGTTGATTTGGACCTGCTAAAAAAACCTACCATTGAAATGCATCATTTCCTCTTTGCCATGATTCCCTCTTTGCAAGAACACTACTTAGCTAACCACTGCTTCTTTTAATGTTAAAAAAAAGAGCAGATAAAGTCGGAAATCACTAAAACAAGGTCTGTGGTCACTCCATACATATATAAGAACTAAATCTGCAATAGTAGATCCTGTGAGAGTGGGATATAGGCTTTGTTCAGAGATCTCAAAGATCTCTGCCTCACTGAGTTCTACTTATTTTTGTAAAACATCAGTGAAGTTAGACAATAGTAGGCAGGTTATATGATACATTAACGCAGACTGTAACAAGAAGAGCAGTGCATTTGAATTCTATATAGAAGAAATTACAATAAATTTGGTACCATTAAGATCTCTGGGGTGAACTCTCTTCCTTTTGAATTTGAAGGCAGAAAGCAGAACAAATTCATGGAAAGTGCTTCATTCCAAATAACTCTCTGGTTATGAGGTCAATGATTTTATGCTGTCTTGACCCTTAGAGTGATTATTATTCCTACAGTAAATAAGAGCAGATATTTGGCTTTGTGTTGCATTTCAGTGCTGAGGCATGAAACTAAAAATAGATGGAGTGCAACAGAAGTCCACTACTTTTCCACTCATGTTTGTCCCCAGCCATGCCTTTTCCCTTCCCTTTCTCCTTTCCTTGTTCCTCATTTCTTATACCCTTCAGTAAGGACTGAAAAAGATGAACATGACTAGTCAATTTTCATTTTTTCAAAGACTATTCTATATATCCAGATAGTAAGTACTCTTAATGAGCTGCTGGATAATATTTGGTTATACTCAAAACCCACAGGATTCATATTTACCGTTTATATTTGTGTCAGACTACAGCTCTTGGAAAGAGATGAAACATGTACAAATGTCTTTTGATGTCCTCTCAAGGAAAAAAAATATAACTTTCCAGTGAAAACAAGAGTAGACATTCACAATAATTAAAATATTGAAACAAATAAATAAGATACGAATTGGATCCCCATTAGTTATTTTTGAAAGGAAGTCAAAGAGAGACATCAAAAATAAATGAAAAGCTGGCATTATGAAAATTCTAGTTTCTCTTTGAATCAATTAAACTTCTCCATAACTCAGTATCAATTTCTGCCTTAACAAAAGTCTTCAGAGGGGAAAAAATGCTATGCTGATCTCCCCACTGAAATCTCAGTGGGCTACCCTATGGTCCCATAAGCATTTCAGAGTATGACTAGTATACAGAGGTAAAATAAACACACAAACAAGAATTAGCATTTGCATTATTTTTCAAAATTGCATCCAACAATATGCATTCATTAGTGTGTATGCATTAATGACCCATATTGCAGGTAGTTGGTGGAGATGATCTGAGTAAAATTGATCATTCTCAGTGTATAAGGTATGATAAAATATAGCAAGATCTAATTTCCAGTTGGGTAGAAATATCGGATGCAAGAAATCAGAGCCCAGACTGGGTAAAAAAATAACTTTACATTTCTCCTTTAGAAAGTCAAGCCTGATATGCATATGTTGCCCAAATTGCAGTTTGGGTCTGAAATTGTGTCAGGATTATTTATTCACAAAAAGCAATAATTTTTACCAAATGTAGATAATTCAGAGGGATGTAATAATCTGGACATTTGAAAAATCATTTTGTAGTTAAGAGAAATATATTCTGCCTCTTTTATTTGGAAAATATATAGTGATGCCACAGAAGACAACAATCACAGAATCACAAAATGGTTAAGGTTAGAAGGGACCACAGTGGATCATCTGGCCCAACCTCCCTGCCTAAAACAGGCTAATCCTAGAGCACATTGCATGGAATTGTGTCCAAACATCTCTTGGATATCTGCAGTGAGGGAGACTGTACAACCTCCCTGGACAACCTGTTCCAGCGCTCACTCATTCACACAGTAAGGAAATTTTTCCTCATATTCACATGGAACTTTGTGTGCATCTGTTTCAGCCCATAGACTCTTGTGCTATTGCTGGGCATCACTGACCAAAGCCTGGCTCCATCCTCTTGACATCCCCCTTCAGATACTTCTGAACTACATCACATGGGTGTTGTTCCATCTCATTCATCTCTCCACGGGGCCAAACAGGCCCAGCTCCCTCAGCCACTCCTCATAAGAGAGAAACTCCAGGCCCTTGCTTATCTTCATAGCCCTCCTCTGGATTTGTTCCAGCAGCATCATGTCTCTCTTGTAGTGAAGAGCTCAGAACTGGTCACAGCACTCCAGATGTGGCCTCACTAAGGCTGGGTAAAGGGCCAGGACCACGTCCCTCAGCCTGCTGGCAATGCTTTACCTAATGCACCCCAAGATATAATTTGCTTTCCTTTGAAGTCAGATGGAGTTTAATCACCACTAATCTCTGTAAATTGCTTTTCCCAACAGCTTTTTATTTTGTTTTGTTTTGTTTAAGCCAGTCTAACTCCAAGTAGTCAATCTCTTCTCCGACGTTCAGCCTCAAGCACTGTTGGCTGTTCATGTCTTAGGCCTGTGGCAACCCAGCGTTCTGGTCCAGCTGCAAATGAACAATTTTGTTGTTGCATTTTTATTTTTCAGTTGTGAAAACTGCTCTTGGGGCTAGAATGGTAGAACTGATGGGAGTGGAGCAGAGTGTGGTTACATGGCAGGGCAGTCTTATATGACCCTGCTAAATGTGAAAGCCACTGGGAATTCACACCCTTTGGGAAATATGTCGCCTAAACATTTGAAAGTGTGACAATAAGAAAATCAACAACACTGAAATTGCTGATACCTACAATGTACGTTTTCTTTATGCACTAATGCAGGTTTTGTCTTAACTGGTGACCCATTTTGCTTCCTTTCCCTTACCTGATGCCCTCTAATTTCTGGCCTCTTCAGGGCCTGTAATGACACTGCTGACAGGATCAGTTTTAAGAGAATTACTGATCTCTGGGTTCTCATCACAAGTTTGGTTGCAAGGCTTTTTCCTCAGAAATGCATAACCTAATTGCTCTCTCTCCTTATCACCTTTCTCTCCTCCTGCTGTTTTCCCCAGGAGGCAAGGTGAGAACACTTCTCTTTTTTCATCTCTTTTCAGCTTTTTTCCCCTTTATGTTTGTCTTCAGATCTTGAGCAAGGTGAGAAAGAGAATGAACTAGATCATAGAGAAACCTTTAACTGCAAACAACATTCTGTATGAAAGACATAAGTCAGAGATAGGGTTTGTTTAGGAAATTCAGAGTACATCTGAACATCTTTAACTATCAGAGTCTAAAGAAAAAAGCCTTGCTCTTCAAAGCAAATAAATCTGTCACCAAGTAGCTATGTAAAGTTTGCCAGATTTGATCTATGATTCATCCTGGGAATGTGATTCAGAAGCAATTCTCCAGAGTGAACTGGCCCTTGGGTCACATATTTTTTTGTGAGATCCTGCCATATGAGCAACCTTAGAGTGTTGAATTTCTGCCCTCTAAAACATCCTGAAATCTTCCATTCATTAGCAGAGGTAAACTCTTATTTCTGCCTGTCAATTTATATATCATAGTACTGAGGTGTTGTCCACCTACATTAGCATTGCTTTGCGTACAGAAATATTTTCAGCGCCAGAATTGTCCCAGACATCACCTAAAGTCTTATTATGCTGATGAATTTCTTCTCCAGATCTATTAATTTCTCCAAACAGAGTGCTTGTTGAGATGGATTAAAGCATCCTTTTTCCAATAGATCTATGGTAATAATTATGTAATTATGCAAGCTTTTTGCCTTTTAAGCATTTTTCTTCATCCATGCATTAATTGAACTTGTATTTAATGTATTAAAGATCCTTAATCTGCACAATGTACTTTACTAGTTTATAAAAAAGTATACTAAAGTATGCTTTAGAATCACAGAATCATAGAGCTGTTTAGCTTGGGAAAGAGCTCTGAGTCCAACCATTAACCTAACACTACCAAGTTCATCACTAAGCCATGTCTTAAGCACCTCATCTGCATGTCTTTAAAATATCTCCAGGGACTGTGACATAATCACTGTCTTGGGCAGCCTGTTCCAATTCTTGACAGTCCTTTCCAGAGAGAATTTTTTACTAATATCCAGTCTTAACTTACCCTGACAAAATTTTAGGTAATTTCCTCTCATCCTGTTGCATGTTACTTTGGAGAAGAGACTGACTCCTGCCTTGCTACAGCCTCCTTTCAGGTAGTTGTAGTGAATTTACACAAAGGGCTCCCCTGTGGCTGCTATTATTCAGGCTAAGCATCCCCATGTCCCTCAGCTGATCCTCATAAGATCTGTGGTCCAGACCCTCCACCAACTCTGTTGTCCTTCTCTGGACATTCCAGCACCTCAGTTCCTTTCTGGTAGTGAAGGGGCTCAGAACTGGACACAGGTTTTGAGATGTGGGCTCATCAGTACCAATTACAGGAGGACAATCACTGCCTTGGCCCTGCTGACCACACTGTTGCTGATGCAGCCCGGGATGCCATTGACCTTCTAGGCCACCTGGGCAAGCCACTGCTGGCTCATATTCAGCCAGTTGCCAACCAACACCCCCTGGTCCTTTTCCACTGGGCAGCTTTCTGGAATAGTGGCTGCTCTTCCCACAGCCTGTAGCTCTGCGTGAGGTTGTTGTGACCCAAGTGCAAGATCCAGCATTGGCCTGGTTGAACCTCATACACTTGGCTTCAGCCTATCAATCCTTCCTGTTCTGATCCCTCTTTGGAGCCTTTCTATCCTCCATAAGATCAACACTCCCACGCAACGTGGTGTCATCTGCAAACTGAGGGTGCGTTTGATCTCCTAATCCAGATAATTGATACAAGTATTTGACAGGACTGGGGCCAATACTGAGCCCTGGGGAACACCAGTTGTGACCAGCTGCCAACTGGAAAATAAATAACTCCATTCCCTCCAAGCCACAAGCAGCCAGTTATCAGAAAGAGACACTGAAAAGCAATTTGCAAGCAAAATCCAGATATGTTATCATGTGAACTATTGTGGTTTGAAGGAAGCATGAGAGTTTTACTATATTAATACATGCTATTAGTAAACTATTTTTTACTAGCAAAGGATAGAATTTACGTTAAAATATTTGTATATATTTCATTTGAAAACTGAAATCCGTTACCTCTCAAGAACCTAAGAAAAATAGCAAATACCGTGGAGACCTTTGAAGACTTGAATTTCTTGGTCTTTCTTTGCAGAACTCTTACTTTCTTTTGCTGCAGGCCAGTGGCAAGACAGAAACAGTTGTTTTGCTCTTTCTTTAGCTCTTATTGTTTTTCTGTGTCTTTCATTTTTCAATTTTTTTATACAAATGATACTTTCCTTGGCTTACAAGGACTCTTCCAGTACTGTTTAGAAGCTTCTATTTGACATTTCTGATAGAAGTTTCATGTACTCTTATATACATTTCCACCTTCCGAAAAAGAAGCATGCATCCCTGAAGGAACTCTCTGTGAGAAAGGAATACTAGCACCAAAATTTTTCTGTGATTTGATAGGAATGCTCTCTACTTCTTCCTTCACCCTATTACCTTATGTGGCAAAGAAGGTTTGAGGATAGTTTCTTTGTTTCTAAGACTTTTATCTAAGCCTATCCAGGTAGTTATCATTCAAGTGTATTTTTATTCAGGCTGAATTGCTAAAGAACTTGAATTGAATAAAAACAACGGCTTGGTTTCTTAATTTATTTTATGGTTACACCCTGTAGTCCTGATGCAGTTTTTGTTCCTTGAAGAGCAGAGATGCTTATCATGGTTCATTATACATGTGCAATCCAACAATACCGTTCTAGTCAGGGGTTTGGCTAACCCTACAATCAGAAGTTAGTGGAAGAAACACTGAACTTTCAGTTTCTTCTTCCAGTCACAGTCTGTTCATAATGAAGTAGATTTGGCAGTTTCAGCCGCTGTCTTTTCAAATCATATCATCAAAGATGAAAGAAGAGTTGAAGGAGAACCATGGGGCTCATTTCACTGAAGTACTGAGACCAGTTATTTTTTACAGTCTTATTCATCTCATAAAGAATTTCTAGATTTCTTTCCAAGCTAAAGCTTGATTTCTAAACACTTCAAATAAATGTCTTAACTCTTACAAAAAAAACATTGAGAGTTGTGGTCTTAATCTTTAGGTCTTCAACTTTCATTTCTGAAACGTAGAATTACTTTTCTAAATTGAATCTCTAACTTTTAGGGGACTAAATATAACAGCAAAGCCACCAGCACTGATAAAGGCTGCAGTTGCAATAACTTGTGATTTGTGGTTTTTTATTTTATTTTTACATTTGTTGACATTAGTGATGAAATCAAGTCATTAAAAACCTCCTGTTATTATGTATTTATCACTCAAATTTTTAATATTTTATTTTCTTACACTGTATTATAGTACATAAACCCCATTTTAATGTTATAAACTGTTACAGTAGTTAGTTTAGCCTCATGGATAAAATGTTTAGCAAAGGTAATTTATTATTCTTTGTAGATATAGGATTTGTAAAAGAAAGTTTGGCATCCCTAAAATAATAATGAGTAAAAGAATGAATAGGCTGTATTCCTAAAGTTTCCCCAAAGGCATAAGGTAGGATTATACTAAAAGTATATTGGTGAATTGGCATATTGGTATAGAATGGATATCAACAGTTGATGGAGAGAATTTAATAGGAAGGCATAATAATATCCTGTGTTTTGATCTCAAAGCCAGAAAAGACACAGACACAGACACACAGACACACACACAGACACACAGACACACACACAGACACAGACACACACAATTTGTTTGACTAGGAAAGTTGTAGCTTCTGAAACGCATAAGGCAGGTTTCTCCTGAGATACGTGCTTTCCTCTTCAGTAGTCATCTAGGTGCCCCTGACTGACACTGGAAGGAAACTGAAAGGCACCAGGAAATAATTCCTCTGTGCTAAGCAAATGTCCTAGAAGAACAGCGTTCTCCAGAGTTACAGAAATTAACCTGTATTGTGTGGGTAGAGAAACTTAGGTTAGTACTTGGGTGTAGATGCTTAATGTGTAGGTGGCTATAATATTTAAGAAGACCCTTATAACATTTATGGTCACTTTTTAAACACTAGATACTTTTCATATATGTATAGACTACTGTTTGACCATAGGGAGAGGTGGTTGTTTAAAAAACACGTGTACTCAAATGAATTAATTTTGCAAGGAATAATACACATAATTCCAGTTCTCTAGTAAAACTGACTGACTTACCTATCACAGTGGGAATATTTGTTTTCTTTTAGATTAATGGTTTAAAAACTACAAAGAAATTGTTTTCTAACATGTTGCCACTGAAATGAACACAAACCCCCAAACTAAACAAACAAACAAAAAAAAAAACCAAACAAAACAAAAAACAGAGAAGGAAAAATCTCTCATAGAAAATCATGGAAGAACTTCAAGTTTTGGCTTACAGTCTGAGTTGAAATATGGCCAAAATTATGGTCTATGTATGTAAACGTTGCATTTAGAAAGCCTGAGCTAGCCACAATGAGTAAGGCACTTCTTGCGAGGGCCTGTATTTCAAAAAAGAAAACAAAAGAAGTAAAAATAAAGAATAAGCACTATGCAACATTTTGATTTGTTTATATGGCTTCATGTGCTTGATCACATTAGAGATTCAGTACATTTATCTTCCACCAGCAGGTCAGGTGTTGCTATGTCATCTGCTGTATAACTTGTCACTTTTGTTACATTTATGAGTTAAAATATTTTTATTAAATTAGAGAGAGAGCTGTAGGCTTTTGATATGTGAACTAGTAAGGTGTTTGCACTGTTTGCATATTTTGTAGGAAGTACGTGGTAGTCTTGACATATTCTATGTCAGAATTTTCATGGAAACTTGAAATTAAAGGGTACAGTTCAGCTTTCATATGGGAGATTAGTAAGATGACACAGCAAAATTATAATCTTCTTTCCAGGCAAAATAAAATTAGCTGACATCCAGAACAAAATTCACCCTCTAACAGATTCTGAATCATTAGTTATGTTTTGCAAATTTTATTCTTCTATAATTTTGGATTTCTTCAATAGAAATTAGAACAGGAAAATTATTATAGCTAGAATAGAATTTTTCAGATGGCAGAGATCTAGAGTAATTACCTAGTCCAATTGCCTGAGCAATCCAGGGCTGACCAACTGTTAAAGCAAATTATTAAGGGCATTAACCAAAGGCCTTTTAAGCACTGTCAGGCTTGGGTCATTGACCACCTCTCTAGCATGCCTGTTCCAGTGTCCAAAAGCTGTTTTAAAAATTATTGCTAAAAAATCATGATTTCTTACCCCTGATTTTGAAGTAAGAATTTTGAAGTGGATTGTTTAAAGTAAAATATATACTGAAATCTTTACATGGAGTTTCATATATATATATTTTAGATGTGTTCTGTATCTCTGTCTTGTACACATTCAGACTATTTTTTTAGTAGTAAGCAAAACAGGACAGGATCATTTTTAAAATCAAGATCACTGCACTAAACTTTCTTTTCCATCAAAATTAGACAATCATGTACAAACACCCCATTAGGAACAGTCTTTGGTATGTATTTGACATCTCCTGAACTGTTATTTGTTTTTTGTTTCTGTCCTGCACACAAAAGAAAATTTTTCCTTAGTTGTACTGGTTCAACTTAGAGCAAATTAATTATTGTGAGAGTAATTTAAGTTATAAATACAACCTGAAAATCCTAAGATGGAACTAAATCTTTAATTCTTCTATGTTTATTTTTGATACGTAAGTTCCCATTGATTCCAGTAAGTATTAGGCATTTCAATACCTTTGTGAATTTAGGTCTAAAGACATACCAAAAATAAAAAGGAAAAGACCTAATTCCAAGTAAGACTAAACACAATTAATTGTGACCTCTAAAGCTTAGTGAAACTGTAGTTTCACAAAACAAACAAAAAACAGTAGTCCAGAGGCTAAGGGAAAACCAAAGTAAAACACAACTAAAAAATTAAAACACCAATCATTTCATGGTTTCAGTCTGTTTAAAACAAAGGTGTTATGTTTGATCTTGAATTGAAAACCTACTTTTCTTTTTGATATGCTGGTGTTTTCCACAGCATTATAATGGAACTATTATGTAGTTGATATTGCTTACTATTTTAATTTTAAATGAAATATTTCATTACTGTAATATGTGTCAAAAAGAAATTATTTATTTAATTTGAAAATAGGATCTGATTTGTTCATATTCAAGGACAGCAAAACAAACACGTTCTTAGTTCTGATGTTGTCTAATGCACATTACTGATTTGTAAACATACATTTGGAATGTATTTTAAGTGATGACTAATTCCAAGCTTATTTCCATAGTGAACACGATGTATTTTGAGATGAATTTTTTAAGTGGGATGCAGAATAACTCCTCATTTGCTTAAAAAATTCAAACCCAGATCTACTTTACATAATTTTACATAGACAACCGTTCAGTCTAAAGGAACAAATGCTCTTCTTCTCCACATACACACACATAAATGATGACTGCATGTTTGTGTGCATAATTTGCAAACAGGCTTTCCCCTGAAGGTATAGGAAACACACTGTTATTTTACTGCACTTCTTTTGTTGAAGAGGAAGTGGTGTCATTGAATAGAATTGCCTCATCAGACACTCTACAAAAGTGCCAAGTTGTAGCAATCAATAGGGAAATAGCAGATGTGAAGGCTGGTTGGCATCAAAGAATATGAGTGGGAAAGCTTTCCTATGGGAAAGAAAGTGCTTCATTACTCTTTATCTATACTCAGAATATTGGTTCTATCAAGCTTTCAGAAAATTAGAGTATGATGCCTTTCATGACTCCAGCTCCGAAAGAGTCACTTTAAAAACAATTAAAAAGTTAGACAGCTATCCATCAGGGAAGTTGTACCAAATGAACAAGATTTTATTAGTTTTTAGGCTTAAATGCTGCAATTTGTTCTCTTTCTGAAGAAAGCAGTTCCAGTGCAATGGCTCTGGGACAAGGACTGCCTCCCTAAGTAATCATTGTAGATAAGTATGAATGTTGCTTTTAGAGCTGTTCATAGGAAACAAACAACGTTATCATTTCTCTACAATATAAATATTTTAAAACTTCAGAAAGTTTCTTGTTTTGGAACTGCCTTGGATATTCATATTTGTTTCTTTTTCTGGACAATATAAATTATATTGGTCTACACAGGAACTACTGCAGAAAAACTGAGTTTCAATAGATCCATCAAGTTCATTCTCTTTAAAGAGATGTTTCTGCCAGGAACGGTAAAACTGGAGAGTCAGCGAATCAAAGTATTTGTCACTGTAAGAGCTTGAAGTTTCTGATAGCAGTTGGATGCTTTTCTGAACAATTGTAAAAAGGAGCAGGTGTTAGGGAGGATAGAGTACTTGCAGGGAAATACTCACTGATGGATGATTTTGTTCATTCACTTTACAAACTTATGAAACTGTTTTTAAGAAGGTCAATTAGAGATTTTGTGTGGTTGAGACTAATTATGCAGGGGTTTTTTTCTCTAAAAAAAGAGCTCAATTTTTAATCATATCTCTTTCTCTAAGAATGTCTCTAGTTAGAGGGATGGATACATATTTCTTATAAAACATTTAAGCAACTTTCTCTCCTCATTGATCTTTAAATCAAAATACTGCTTAATGAAAGTTATGCCTCTAATCTGATTGATTACTATTTAGAGAAAATATATTTATTGGAAATATGAAGGAGTCAGCATTAATTATCTAAAAGCACTTTTCTCACTGAAATCCAGCATGGATTGAAAATTAATTGTCCTTGGGCTCATAAACAAATAAATGCACTATGACACACACTGAATCAAAGATTGTGCTGACAGTTAGAAATTTAGAGCCAGAATGGAATTTGATTTGCTGAGCACTTCGAAGTGCTTCAAATTCCTCCAAAGTTCACAACAGGAGAACAACAAAGTCTACAACTGAGGACTTTGACATTAAGAGCTTACATGCACACATGGTATCTGTTGAGTGTGGTCTTTCTTAGAGCCTGTGCAATGATGTTTACAAGCAGGTTACTTCTGCCTTCAGTACTTACAGATGCATTTCGCAACAAGAGAAAATGATTTTGCCTTTGGATTTAAAATGAAGATGAGGTGTTCCTGTCATACATTAGCCAAGACCAATATTTTTTCCTCAATAAACATAGACAAAAGCACCACAAAAAACTGTCAGTCTCACCCTTTCTGTGACTTTGCTGCTTTCCATCAACAATTTATCAAAGCTAGCAAAACAGAGATAGCAATAAGATTTAGGTCTGTATCTAACATGCGTAAAAGTTTGAAACCTGGAAGTTTGCAATTAGATTCTTGTTTTAGGTAGCAAATCCACATGAGTACTAGAAAAAATAACCTTCTTTAATTATGCTAAGAATGCTAAATGTCAGTCTCTTGAAGTTACAAAAAAACACTCCAAGCTGAAATCTTCAGTCTTTTCTGAATATGAGGGGACACAGATAAACCTTTTTTCTACTGCTGCATAGCAATGCTTCCGTACTTGCTCAGGAACAAATAACACAGAGTTTCAGCCAACCATATCAGCTGTGAGCACTGAGATTCAGGGTCAAGTTTACCTCTAAGTGAGATGACCTATAAGTTTCTGTCCTGACAGCTTTTAATCTGGTCTAATGTCTGTTGCTTTAATCAAGATTGTTTTAGAAGTGTAATGATTCCTGTACTATATTTTTCTTCATTTACTATATCTCTTTTGTAGAAAGAAATACTATTCAGAATTATAGTCTTCAAAGTGGGAAAATAGGGTTTGAATATATCTAATATAAAGCATGTCCTCTGTGTTTGTGTAAGTCACATCA
>WAAE01011225.1:27104-41603 GCA_013400495.1 Nicator chloris | reverse complement strand
GGTAGCAGACGAGGGAAAAAAGCTCCTTAAGTCAATTGTCTGCCAGAGCCTACTTCCACTTTTATTCCAATGCCATGATGAAAACTGGGATGTGGCAGAGGTGAAGACTCTTGCTTGCACTGGTGCTCTCCCGCTGGAAGGGGGCTCAGCTGCCTCCAGTTCTGCTGCCTCGTGGGCTGCAGCTTCTTCTAGGCCTTGGCACAGAGTCAGAGGTCCTGTGCCCTGGGCTGTGGGGCCATCTCCACATTTCTGCTGCTCTCCAGGCCTTTTGGAAAAAGCTATTTCGTGTGACAGAATTCCTGAACAGGAGGTATCTGCAGCAGCTAGTGGAGGATGATCTGTGGACATTGGGCGTGCGCATCCTAAGAATGGCCTGTAGAAGCCACCTGCCCGCGGTGCTCAGTGTCTGCGGCTGGCAGCTGTGGCCCGTGCCCAGTGCTGCAGCCAGGGCCGCCAGCCTGCGCCCCACACGCCGCTCCCTTCCCTGGGCCGGAGAGCTCTGCTCCAGGCTCCTGTGGCCCCGAGCCGGGTGCCGATGGAGCCCCGGCCCAGCGGGGCTGTGGGGCGGGGCGGCACCGCGGCTCTCCGGGCAGCTCCCGGCCCTCTGCCTCCTCCAGAGCCCGGCGCCAGCGACTGGTGGCCGGGCCTCAGCTCAGGGCTGTGCGGGCACGGAAGGCCGGGGCTGGGCGCAGCGAGAGCCCGGCCGAGCGGCTGAGCCCGCGCCAACCCTTCTCTCCTGCCGCTCTCTCCAGCTCGCGGAGGACGAGAACCGAGTGGCCGGGCCCTGCCGTACGTGGAGAACCCACAGAAGCCCGTGCGGAAGGCAGCCCGCAGCTTCATCGGTGAGCCACGAGCCCGGGCTCCCTCCCTGGCGCATCAAAGCTCGGCCCCAGCCCCGGCTGCTGCCCCGGCAGCGGCACCCGGGCCCGGCGCCGTGGAGCCCCGCCTGCCCTCGGGGCTGCTGTCGCCGTCTGGCAGCCGTGGCCTTGGGCGTCGGGTCGCGGCAAGGGCCCGGACTGAGCCCTGCCGAGGTAGGAGGCCATGTGGCCACAGGGCTAGCAGCGCTGTTGGGAGGGAGCTGTGCCGCTGGGGCCGTCACAGGCCCTGTGTTCCCAGGGATCGCCGTGGTGCTTCTCGTGAGTCAGCCAGAACAGCCTCAGCTCCTCCGTGAGGGTGAGCGAGGGCAGCGGGCTGTCAGCGGCGGCTGCCGGGGGCAAGCTGCAAGGCCTGGCCAGGGAGCTGCAATCCCTCACCCGGCTGCGGACGGCTTCGCTCCCTGTGTGGACGAGGGGTGCTGTGGGCACAGCACAGTGATTTCAAGGGGGGATGGATTCGTGGCCAGCTGATTTCTGGGTGCTGCTCAGCGGGGCTCCCCGAAATGGTTTTAGGGAAAGATCCCCTGAAGCCTTGAATACCATGCAGAGCCGTGGAGCAGCCAGAGCCACTGCCATCCCAGGTGGCCCTCACCTTTCAGCACTCATGGTCATCCTCCTCCTTCTGCTGCCTCACCTGACCAGGCTTTTTGGAGATGGATGGCAGGGCCTGGTTGCAGGGGCTGTCGTTCCACCTCCCTTCCTGCATGGTGGGAAGAGGAGTGACAGTGAGCCCATCTGACAACCTAGGCAATGTCCCAGCCCTTTCACCTCTACCTTGGGTCCAAAGTCTTTTCTTCCCTACACCAAATCGCCAAGCATGATGAGATGGATTCCTCCCATCCCAATGGCTCAGATGAGTTAGGCTGAACCCAGCTGGAGACACTAGATCTAGAGCTGCAGCTTTAGAGGACTTTCAAAATTGAAATTTCAAAAGTGCTAAATGCATTTTGAAAGCTACTGGGATAAAGGGACTGACAAGTGCAGGTATTTGGGTACATAAAGCACAGGAAAATATCCATTTTGGATCCAGAACTAGGGATAAATCTAAATCCTGTGGAAAGCAAAGTGACTTAGCTAGGTACCCAGGCATTTCTGAAATACTCAACTAGTTTCTTAGCACTCTGTCATCATGATTGTTTTCTTTAGCACCTTGGAGGAATAAATAAATACTTGTTCCCTTCCTCCCCAGAATTCCATCTAGACCAACAAAGAATAATTACTTAATTGCAGGTTATTATTTGTGTTACACTGTTGAAGAAAGGCCAACTGCATTATACAAAATAATAGATTATCTTTGTAGCTTAAAACTAAGACTTTTTCAATGTATGTATGTATTTATTTATTTCTTGAACACAGTGTAAAGAAGGCTGTACTGGGTCGGGCAGTGGCCAGAGGAATATTTAACTCTGTGAAGCTGAAGACAGTAATTTCCTGTCGGGTGGGTTGAGTGACTGGAGCACACAACATGGTGTGGACAAGCATATTTCTGGCTTAGAGCAGATGGCAGAAGATAAAATGTAAATATGTTTAAATCACCAGGAATTTCCCCCCACAATCGTTATGTTATTATATTTCAGTCTTTCAAAAAGCAATGTACCTTTTATCAGCTCCTGTTAACTAACAAACTATATCATCATGCAAATAGGGAAGACAGCTGTTTGAGTCACAAAAGATAAATATCACCTGAAACAGCTATTGTTTTGAGTTCCTGAGTCTACTAAATAGATATCTTCAGTGCAAATAAATGATGTAACCCAAAATGAGTTCAACAATACACTGGCAAAGTAACTTGTGTGGTTTTCACAGGAGAATGTTCAATCTGTGCAAACAGACTACCATCTGTAAACAGCAACATAAATAGGAAGTGTACATCTGATGTGCCTGCTCACCAGATCTGATCCTTCAGGGTGATGTGTACCCTCAGAGCCCTATAGGAGGACATTTTCAAAGCATTTATTTTCACAGTGAGACTGGGGAGCTGAGGGTCATTTCCAAATGGGACAGGTTCTTAAGGTCACATAATTGAATGGAATCAAGCCCTTAGATTCCCTTAAAAAACCCATCTACTAATTTTTCACGGTCAAATTCACAGCACTAGTCACAAGCAAATGAATTCACTTTTAGAGTTAAACATAACACTGCTCTTCTATGGGGCTTTTAGAAGAAAAATGCTAAACAACCACTATTACTTTAATTTCCACGACATAAAAAACCCACTTGTAAAATTATTTCGATTTACAAGGAGCTTGCATTACACAAAACTGATAAGAAATAGATTAAAAATTAAACATTTATGACCCAAGGAACTGCTGAGCAGATTTTGCTCTGAAGAACATCTGTAAAAATAAACCCCAGACTCCTGAATTTTGAATTTGCTTGTTGTACTTGCTTAATTACTGTGCCTGCTAACTATTTAGTCTCTGATAGGGTAATGGTGCAGTTGTGGAAAATATTATTCCCTTTGGGATTTTCATATATAATTTTGAGAGGGGAGCATTCCCATCTCAACATGCACATATGAGTACCAGTACCATTAATGGAAGTTATGTACACCATTCAAAGGGAGAGCACACTCCTGAGTATGTAAGTAAATCAACAAACCCCCAGTATTACCATAATGCTAGAGGTAGGACCAGAGCAAAATATTTAGAGATAAAGAATGAGCACAATTTCAGTCTTACCATATGTTACAATGGTGATATTACCTTCTGTCAAGGGACTTTGACTACTTTTGATAAATCGAAGTTACACAACTAAAGCACAATGGAATGAAATGATAGTGTTACTGAGTGTATAAAGGCTGTTTCAGTTTCACCTTTCTCTTTACTTGCTGATGTACAGCGTCTCAGAATCTCAACACTTACTGAAACTTTCATCCTGTTTCTAATTTACACTTTGCTCTGGCAAATTGGTTTTACACCCATGATCAGGCCATTTTTACTCTAGTGCAGGAGTAACAAAGTGAAAATGGGAATTACCCTCCCTTAATGGCAACTTCTGCCTTCAGATACATTGAACCTGTGTGACTAAAAGCTTAACCACAACCATCCAGTATTTCTTCTATATTTTTTAAGGAGAATTATAAATTGAAATTAGATAATGGAGCCTTTCCTAAGGTTAATTTCAGGTATTCTTTTTTACAATGCCAAAATTAATTTTTTACTCCAAAGCAGAAATCCCTATTTAATTAATTGCTCTGAAATTGGCTTTTAATCCCATTATTTGTGTTAACAGCTCTTATTAAGTCATTACCTTCTTGCCTTTGAGTTATGCACAGTTTAGTGCATACAGATGTTTTGCATGAAAAGCATGCATGGATCATGTTTCTGTGTATACAATTATCCCACATAAACTGACATTTTGGAAAGGAAATGGTACAACTCGTAGAGAGCAAATAGTTTTCTGGTTCAATGTCTTCAGTTTTACTGATCAGACATGACTAACAGAGATGTAGCTTCATGTTCAAGCCCCGCAATGACACTGATTTTACTTCCTGAGGGTTAGAAGGGGACAGGTATGAAGAGGTATACAAGGCATACAGAGTACACAGGTATACAAGACAGGGCTTTTTTTAACTGTTAGCCACCTGCAAAAAAGTTTCATACCTTTATGTGTGAACTATGAATTTAAGATAGATGTCTAAGTAGATACTTGCTTCTAGTAGCTAGTTTTTAAAGCAATGCTTGCAGCAGAGTGAAATTGAAGGAAAATGTAAATTAAAAAGAATAAAAAAGGACTTTGAAAAATCCTGAGGGAACAAACATGTTGATGGGCTATTTGGTGCATACTTTCTAAGTGAATCTTCTCAGGGTAATGCAGGCCACTACAGTCCTGAATGAGGCCCAGATGAAAAGCCATAAAATGCATCTCTGAGAAGAGCAACTCTGTATTAAAACACAGTTAGTAAGCTTACAGAGATAACAGTGTTTTGTTATTTAGTATAGATTTCCTAATTGCAAAACACATTCTGATTTATTATAAAGACTATGATTAGATTAGTCCAAACAAATCAATATACCTTTAATTAGTGGCATGGCTGCAGCTTCACTCTGCTCTATGCTAACATCAAAGCCTAATTTTGAGTTTAGGACCCTAGGATTGTATAACAGTGTTCTCCAGCATTGAAACTTCAGCTTTGTTTCACATACGGAAGAAGCCACTATTCCAGAAAAGAAACCAAACCAAAACAAACAATTTCTACAGAAATGAGTGAGCTGCTTTGTACACTAATAGTAAAATAATCATCATTTATGCCCCATCCAATAGCTGTGGGCAGGCAATTGTATTTCAGCAAGGTACTAGCTTGCATTACTGCTCATTGGATAATATTTCATATTAATTAGTATTGCAGCTTTCTAGCCTATTTCTAAAGATGTCATTATGTGATTGGATACCACTGAGTCACCTAATCAATGAAACAAAAATTACTAACACGGAACAATTAATGGCAACTACTCAGTCATGTTAAACTAGGAAAACAAGAAAAGTCTTGCTTAACTCAGTGTGCCCAGACAGTTACCACACTCAAAAAACTGTATTTACATATCATCAGAAAAGAACATTTCCATGTTTCAGAATTTTCCTTTTTAACAAATAAACATTACTATGTTTACTTGTTAAAACATTTTTAACAAGTAACATTACTATGATACTGAGAAATACTAGGACAGTAGAAAATTGTGACACCAAAGAAACAGGAATACGTGAGTTCTGCATAGTAAACAGCATGCATGTATATATTTGTACATTTCAAATAGATACAGCTGAGCTTGGCAATAGGAAGGTCACATGGACCTCTAGGATTAGTGCATGCAGAGGTCCCCCAGAAAGAGAGGTGGTGCCTACTTGGTAATTTTGGTGATAAACTCTTTCCTTCAGGCTTGTAGAACATGTTCCATATGCTTATTAACAGATCAAAGTGCTGCCAGAACAATGTGTACAATTCAGCCAAATAGCTACAAATGTGTGCTCATTTTTTGCCCTCTGTGATCAGAGACAGACACATGATTCTTCTACAAAAAAAAATAAGCATGAGATAAAAAAATGTGCTCAAACGACAGCCATAAAAACATTGCCACTGTTTGCAGAGATGCTTTAAAGAGACAAACAGAGCAGAGAGGTTATTCAGAGGATATTCAAGATCCCAAAAGTTTCTCTCCTGCCCGTTGCCTCCACAACTGAATCTCTTCTGTCCCTGATTCACATAAATTAGGGGCTCATAGCACCACATTTTAATGTCAAAAGAGTTTCAAAATGTGGCAGAAACACACTCCTTTAGCTGTTACCCTCTTCTTCTGTGTTCCAAGGAATTATAGTGTGGTCTAAAAATGGCCACAAACAACAGTTAAGAAAAATATTTTGAGATGTTTTAAGTCTTGCTCAGCTGTGAGTGATTTGCTGCTTCCTTGCTCTTTGGTGTGTGTCCAGTTCCTGAGGGGCCCATGGGCTGTGCTATGTAAAAATTATGTACCCCTCCTCTCTAGCTCCAAGTTTACTCTGAATCTACTACTTCTTTTAAATTCCTTCACAGAGATTTTTTCCATCTCCTGTGTGTTTCTCTCTAAGCTTGTCCCTTTAGAATCTGGAACCTAATTATTGAAAACCCCTTCTGAAATCTAAATTATTTCTAAACCATGACTGCCTAGAGTTTTAAGGTGAAAGAAAATACTTTTCACAAAATAATCAACAAAACGTTTTGACTGACCCTCAGTTACCTCCTTTACACAAACAAGATAATACTCAAAGCCTTCAAAATCTGACTTGGAACAAAATTCAAGATTCTTTTTAAAGTCATTCAAGGACTCATTTGTTGTGTGAATGTCCTGCTCTGCTCTGCACTGCTGCGGCCTCACCTTGAATCCTGTATGCAGTTTTGTACACAACAATATAAGAAAGATATTAAGCTATGAGAGAACATCCAAAGGAAAACAACAAAGATGAGGGGAAGCCAAATGAGAAGCAGCTGAGGTCACTGGGTCTGTTCAGCCTGGAGGAGAGGAGGGGAGCCCTTGCTGCAGTTACAGCTTCCTGTGAGGGGAAGAGAAGGGGCAGGCAGTGATCTCTGCTCTGTGGTGACAGTGACAGGACCTGAGGGAATGGCCTGAAGTTGTGTCAGGGGAGGTTCAGGCTGGGTATTAGAAAACGGTTCTTCCCCCAGAGGTTGGTTGGGCACTGGAACAGGCTCTCCAGGGAAGTGTTTCTCGTAGTGCCTATGCTTGGACCAGGAGTGAGATTTTGTAGTAAACCTTCCTGTTATTCCCTCTTAGTATGCTTTGGATCGCACTGCTGAGTTGTCAGAGCTCACAGACTGCAGTGGAACCAAAACCTGTCTATAATTAGCAAATAGTGCAGTCAAACAGGCATGGGTCTCCAGAGCAAACCTGCTGGTGCTGATGTTCAGTCTCTGTGCAGGAGCTTTATGTGCATTGTCTCTGGTCTACAGACTGAATAGGCATGAGCTGAAATTATCAAATACAATTTTAAAAGAAGTTTAAAGAAATCCCAACTCAGCATATTCTGTGATGCTGTAATTTTTTCAGTAGGTTTTCCTTAAGGAATTCCAGTAGAGACTTCCTGAAAAGTTTTTATTTGATAATAGATTTAAAAATTTCCCTATTTTTTTTTCTCCTCATAAAATCATGTGTCTTATTTGTCAGAGACAGATCATGACTCCTTGCAAATGGAGTGATGATCTCTCTGTTTACTAAACCCTTTTTCTTACTGTAGTACCTTTTTGCTATGGAAAATTTTAAGATTCTTTCTTTACAGCAGTTATGTCTTTGTCCAAGAAACAGATACTTTTAAACTTCACTATTTGTTGACAATTTCCCAAGTGAGCTGAAAATGTCTAAGCTGACAAAGCTGTCCAAGGTACCAGTGAATACTCATAGTCAAGAACAGAAATGAGAATGGGCTCAGATAAAAAGGAATTATATTCACTATCAGTATATAAAAGTCCTAAAAAAGAAACCGACTAGTACAGGTGTGGCTTTATTTAACCTTGGTGTTTTGCTATCTATTCATGTTTGAGGTTGGCACCTTTACTGACTGCAGAAAATTAGTGTCTCAGGCTGTGTTTCAAGGGACAACACAACTTAGGAAATACCAAAATGGCTCAAATGTTAAAGAAAAAAAAAAATTCTGTATCTCTTGATTTTTAACCTGGATTTTCAGGGAATATTGAGCCAGCAGTCAGGCCAGAGTCCTGGCACACTGTGGCTGCTAGAAGGAGCCTAATGTTAGCTCTGTATATGTCTTAGTCATTCTGAATTAGTGCAAGATCCAGACAAGCAAAAGCTTTTGCTACTCCATTTCTCATAGGCAGAGCAAACAGCACTGCACATCTCCTTGACCCTCTCTGCAGGCGACAGCCACACGGGCAGCATGTCAAAGGGCTCAAAATATTTGCATTCATTTCCTATTTCTGCCTTGAAAGTGAATCAAGGACACTTCTCAGAATTTCAATGAAATTTTTCAATGGAGAGAATGCAGATGGGGCAATTGAGTGTTCAGCATTTAGGCTTTTACCTGCAGTCTAGAGAGATTAGATGCAAGCAGGGTTCGGACATGCAATTGTAGCAGTGAGCATACATCAAACAGCACAGTCCTAGTGCTCCTCTGCTCAAAACACGTGCTTGAAAGAGATGGCAAATCCCCAAAACCACAATTCTTGTTACCCCCCCAGTCTGGATTCAGCAGCAACAACAGAGGCAGCTGTCTGCAACCCCCTGCCTGTTCTTTGGGTCATGCCCTGCCCTTTCACTCTTTATGTCACCAGAAAAAAACCAACCCTAACTAGATCCCAATTCCTCATCCATGAGGTGGTAAAATTCAAGTTTGCACGGAAAGATACAGATTCACAAGAACTAGGGACCACGGATTTGTTTCTGATGCTACGTCTAAGCTTCTTTCAGCACTATTTTTGCACACATCTCATCCCTGCTTTCTCAATAATCGTGTTCATATTGCAAAAGACTAGGCCCTGGCCTTTCAAAGTCTTAAAAAAAGCAGTAGTCATTATTTTGAAGTTGCAGGTTCATAGTGTGATGTTGAATATGGTTTATAGATCTATTTCTGGCAGAACCTGGGCTTTCTTCTACCACCAAATGACCCCAAAACCTTGCTGTTCCTTCAGTCTGTTAGCAGAAATACACCAGTTCTCCCAGGTCCTGCCTGTCTTCATGCACAAACAGATCAGAGGAATTCTGGGTTGCTTGTACAAGGTGTGTTGCTCACACAGAGAGGGACAGCATTCCACACAGTTGTTCTGGTGACTGCACTTAGATTATTCCATAAATTCATACAACATGTTAGTAGAAGCAGGTTCAATAAAAGGTAAAATACTATTATGGAACTTTGAAGATGATGTTCATATTACACCACAGGGTGTCAAAATAATAACAGCTTTGGAAAGAGTTAAAACATTTGCCAGGGGAATTCAGTCAAATGCACTTCATTACATCAGCTGGGAAATATTTCTGCTTTGCAAACACAACAGAAGAAACACGAGCTATTCTGTTCCCTAAAACAAAGCCTTTTCCCATTAGCACCATTCATAGCCACCTGTGGCACACACGGCTCTGCCAGACAATGGGCATCTTGTCATTCCCTACAGGGCACCTGTGGGGCACCTGTGGGGCCAGGTGGCTGCTTCCCTGCAGCACAGGGGGGCTGGGGCACCCAGCAGAGGCTCCAAACTGCTGTCACACCACACATTTCATCTCCTGGTGGAACTAAATCCCACTGAGTCGTAAACATGGACTCAGCAGTGTGGTTGCTGCTTTCATTTTTTCACTGCACAATGCCATAGGAGATTATTAGGCTTAGCAGCTGATTTTTGCTTGTAGAATGGATCAACGATCATTGATAACAGAGTCTCTTTTTCATATGCTTATTTTAGTCAACAAACTGCTGTAGCATGGCAGCCATGATTATTCAGCTGTGCTGTAAAGCGAATTTCCTTCCTCATACAAATACAAGAGTACTTTCTTTTCTTTACTCATTGGGTTACAATTATTGAATCTACAAGACAACTCACATATTTACCAACACTAGAAAGAGACAGAAAGGAAAGAGATGTTTCCATTAAAAATGTTTCTCTCTTCTTTGTGCTATTCTTAACATTTAGCTCAAATGTAATTTTGCTCAGAAGTCCCAGCTAAGACAGGAGTTCCATTATGGTGTTTCTGGTTATACAGACTTCATAAAAGAAAGTGGCATTCACTCCACCTGGCTGCAGTTTCCCTTCTGGTGTTAGACAGACATTTTTGAACAGTGTTGCCTCTCTGGTCCCAGTGAATAAGTTAATTTGTTGTAGTAAACTTTGCTCCTGTTTTAAAAAGCTCATGTCTTGATCGAAGCATCTTGTAACAGTAACATGTTAGACTAATAAGACAAAAATTCTAAGAAGACAATGTGAAAGAAACAAAAGTAAGCTTTTCCTTTAAAAAGTAGTTGTTCCTTGAGTATGTAGAGAGTGTTTTCACACGGCCAATGAAGAGTACTTAAGCAAAACATATGTGCTTACCACTATGATGATAACTGGTCAGAATTTATTTTTCTGCAGAAAATGTACAAAAAAGGCAAAAAATAGTTATCAAAAAATGAAAAACAATATTTTCATCATAAGAAAAAGGACTGATTTTTGCATGAAGCATTTGGACTTTGCTTTTTTGATGCAGAACATTTTTACAGGAGATGTTCCCTGCCTAAAAATTACAAACACTGTTTACGAGAAAAAAAAAAAAAAGAGACAGGAATCCCCTGGTACTTGCAAAGGATACTTCCACTTTACTCCTCAAACTGTAGACCATTAAAGAATTGCAACATTCCTTTCATGACTAATTTCCAGTAGGTTAATATATCAATGGAAGTGTCATCAATAATTCACAAATGCTATGATAAGGAAAGTGCACTGAGTAAACTGCTGGCTATTTATTATTTACATTATCAGTGTTGGTTATTACAGTTAAACGATGTAACCATTAGATATAATAACTATTCAGTAAAAAAAAAAAAAATAGGTTATTTATCATAAGTTCATATAGGAAAACTAAATGCAGGGATCTAGCCACTGATGGCAAGAGGGTTTTTTAACAGTATTCACTACAAAGGAAACCACAGTCCCTGCCTGAAGAGCTTCTTTTTTAATGACAAAGCCCCCCAAACATTAGATGGTAAAGGCATTCTATATAAGTAAATGGATGAAGTGATCTGCAGATGCAGATAGCCTACATGCAGTTATAAACTCTTTTCTAATTGTTTGTAGTCAGCCAGTTAAGCCATTAACATGCTGTGTTTACTGCTATCTGTCTCAGTTTTCCCCTTTCTCATAAAAATGACTTAATGACTCATCTGATAAAGCCAAAAGAGACAGTGCTCTTCACTGCACAGCTTTCATCCCACTTAAACCCTTTTGAGGTGTACACATAAAATTATTCACATGAAGACTTTTAATATTAGAAAAGGAAATTCTACTCTTACTGTTTTTATGGCTCATGTTTTATATTCAGTCTTGCTTCTGAGTAGCTATGTTGGATTGACTCTGCTGATGCAAAGTGGGCTCCAACCCACTGTGTGCTGCATGTAGGTGACTGCTGGAGTTCCAAAACATGGCAGGGTAACACCTGGACAGCTGCTGGCAGGAGGTTTCCCTGTGGTTTCCCTGCCTACCAATCAAAAGACCTGGGGATTCCTGCTGTCCTGGGACTTCACCAGCACAGCCCATAGTTCCAATCAAAGGTGAAAAGAAAAACATTCTATGCAGAAAAAAAATCAACTTATTTTTATGCATGCAAATATGGAGTATATGTAAGGAATCTGGGTTTATCTTTGAGAAGGGATAGAAGTATTGTTGCTGCAGCACCATGTCTGCAATTCTTACTCACAAAATGAGTCAAAATCTGTCTTCATTTACTCTTGGCTTGTCCTTGTATGACAATGTGTTTTTGGAAGCTGAATATTTCTCACACGTACTTACAAAAGAGGAAGAATTAATTTTATTGCTTGAGTCTGAAAAGTACCCAACTTTGACTTCCAGTTTTTCTCATAATGCAGTGTTATGCCCTAACCGCTTGTCCTTCAGAGGAAGTGTTGGAGTGCTGTGCTGGCAAGGGGATTACTAATGTGGTTCTGTGCTCCATTAGCTCCTCTCCTCCTTTATTTTCCATATTCAGTTTGTGGAATATTTGTGCTTATTTTTCACCCATCCTCCTTTGGCACTGCCCCAGCCTGTGTCCCTCATGGCTCTGTGATGCCACATGGTGCCCTGGGATCTGCTAAACAAGATTAGAGCAGCGCCAAACCCAGCAGCTTCTGGAAATGCTCCTTGGGTGAGTGGATAGCCCAGGTGTGGAGGGACAGCAGCTGGTCTCCAGTATAATCCACTACTCAAGGCAGGTTCTGACAGGAGATCAGATCTGATTGTTCAGGACTCAAGGGTGAAGACTGAGCTTCATCTTTGGACAACCTTCCTCTGCTTAACTACCTTTCCTATTTTTACCAGGACCTTGTACCAGAAGGATGATATCCAAAGTCTTGCTGGAGGGATGTGATGAGCAACTATATCTTGTAGTCTCAGAGATCAATCAGGAGTACCAGCCAATCTGTAACATACCTATCTTTATAAGGTCTCAGTCAATATTTTTATTTTAATTTCACATAACACTCCGATTATTCCTTCTTTGATGCTGTGAGCAAGTAAAACATCAAATGCAAGATGGCTTGCCTCATGGATGTTTGAAGAAAGAAAAGGAATGGCCAGCTTCAGCAACAACTGGAAAAAGAAAGTGATGTGTACAACAGTGAAGTAATTTTCAGTAGAGACATTAGGTGAATTTTAAGAGAGAAAATCAATAAGTAACAGTGCGACTTTTGCCTTTTTCAATTTTTTGTTTTGCCAGTATGGAAAAAACAACAAGAATTTGTATCTGGGTCATTGAAATGTCCTAGGAGTAACCGAGGTAGTGTTATTGAGGAAGGAAATGGCATCTTACTATTTTATTCTCTACTGTTAGCACTTCTCTTTTTCTTTCATCTATTTCACAGTCCTACTTCCCTCTTCTCAGTCTCTGGATTTTTGTCCATGGGAATTAGGAAGGAGAAGAGAGACAGAAGAAAACATGTTTGAGCTGAATAAAGATAAATCCTGAAACACAAAAAAATCTCAAAAATTATATATTTTCCTCCTAGAAATTGTACTCTATTACAAGTTTCAGCAATAGCAGGAGCCTCAAAAACCCATTTTTGATTTTTGATAAACCCAACCAGTTCTTCCTATTTGGTTTGTTTTTTGCACAGAAAATATGACACACTAACAGGGCCAGTGAAGGACCTGTCCACTGTATATTTCTGAATGACTGTCTCTAGTATCTGATATATATAATTAATATATCATTATAATATCTGGCTATCTCTAATATCCATCACATTGGGGATGTTTTAATATTACTTTTTAATGCTAACAATGATACTTGAGATTATTGAATGAAAGATGTTGAAAAAAAAAATCAACATATACTGTAGGGGCATGATGCTGTCAGGTGATACTTAGTCCTCCCTTTAAAGAGTACAATGCCCCAGACTGTGTGTGTATAGATAATTAACTGTCCTATTTCTTTCCATCTCTTACACATTAGGATCATTTTCTCTCAAGTTATTTCTCTTGAGGTATACATTGTCATTTTAGCACTATATGCCTAAACAAATTAGACAAAATTGTTGATGTAAATCCCAAAGAGCAGAAATGCAACTTCATTACAGCAATTATGTGTTTTATGACCTTTTTTTCTTCATATAAAACAGATAGTTGAGCCTTAATTTAAGTTCAAAAGACAACCAAATGCCTATGGCAAAGAAATCTGAGGGAAACTCAGTTGAAGTAAGGTAAGAATTGCATTTGGTCATGTTAAAACTAAACCAAATTATCTGGATCAGGCCACCCTACCATACTGTTTCTAGCCCTGAAGACATATGGTAAAGCACAACTACTGACCCCACTACACAAAGTGAGGAGGTGGGAGCCAAAAACCAGCCTCTGGTTTGGGTTCCAAAACCCTCAGAATGGCTTAAAAGGAAACAAACATCCTCCCCTTACAACACATAACCCTGTCTCTGACATGTCTAATTAACTTTCATTTTAGACTCTTCAAATATCATCACTAGGAATTTATTTTTGAAGCATTTCCTTAATTCTGGTGGTGCCTGCTGTGTTGTTATTAATGATCAATCAGATTGTCACTGACAAAAAACCTTGAGGGATTTGTAAGATACTCTGAAGTTCACTCTGAGTAGAAATGCAATGAGTAAGAGCTCAATGACAGAGTGATAGAGAATAAAGGTGTCAGGGACAAAAGATATGAGCAGAAAGTAGGAGAAGAATACAAGTGAATCAAAATGAAATGGAGCAGGGGTGAGAAAGATCAAATGAGAAAATCACTGTCTTGGTTTGAAAGACGGGTATCTGCCAGAGCCACCCTTGGAATAGAGAATGTAAACCTCCTCCCTCCCTCCCTCCAAATTACTATAATTTTGAAATTAAGGGGGGCTTTCAGGCAAAGGTATAAGAATACCAGTCTTTTACTAGGAATATTACAAAATACAAAGGCAATAGTACAAGAAAAAAAAA
>WAAE01011225.1:0-27008 GCA_013400495.1 Nicator chloris | reverse complement strand
CCATTCACAGATGATATCTCCCCGGAGGCAGGGTGGTGGAAGAGATAAGGCAACCCTGCCTCTCCTGGTTGTTATCAATTGGCCCATTAACAAAAGGCAGCCAAACCTTCCCCCAAGAGATGGAGAAAAAAACCCCATCTCTTCAACAGACGAAATAGAATACACATTTTTGGTTACATATTGCAACCCAAGACAATCACAAATTACTTGAAGAGTATTTCACATGCTTTTTTTGCTACCCAAACAATATATTTTTACAATCACGTCTCTGTAGATCTTTAGTGTTTGAAGATTGCATATCAGAAATTAATTTTAAATATATTAAAGGATAGGAGAGTTTGCAGATGAGGCATAGTAAATTCATGAAAGACCTAAGATAATAATATATTTGTGATTTATGATTAAGTAGATTTGTGCCTTTTTTTTTTTTTTTCATCTACATTGAATCAGTAGAATTAATAAGGAAAACTAGAATCACAGGTGACAAACCACACTGCCCAACAGGTAATCTCAGGTGAATAATCCAATATGCTGCAATGATCATAGAATCACAGAATGATTTGGTTTGGAAGAGACCTTAAAGATCATCTGGTTTCAACCCCCTGCCACAGGCAGGGACAGCTGTGACTAGATCAGATTGCTCAGAGCCCCATCCAACCTGAACTTGAGGACTTTCTATAATAAAGAAATATATACAGGAAATCTTAGCAGTGAGATCAAATCACTACAAGAAAAGACTGTGAAAAACAATCCTTCTTAATGCAGTGATTTTTCCACATTGGTGCCAACACTGGGTTCATCCATTTCTTCCAAGGTTTCTTTCTTTTTTTTTTTTTTTCTTTTTTTTTTTTTCCCTTTTCTGGTCCTCTGGTCTTCTTTTCATGTTTCTCAGTCTGGTCAGTAGAGACATTATTCTCTGTTCTTTCCATTTTTTCCAGAATGGGAAATGCGTCAAAAGCATTAAACATTATTCAGCACAGAATGTGAAACAGTTTGTCTATGAAAAATGTTAAGATAAATATCTCTCAATAGAGATATCTAGAGAAGAGTATTGGAGTAGATGAAGTGAAGAATTAAGTTTTTATGTAAAAGAACTCATGTGGGAACTATATAATTAAACTAGGCAAACAATCCTGACTATATTCTGTAATCATGTCAGCCAACAGCTATATGATTATGGCATTTCAGTGACTGTGGAAACACATTTTACAGATATAAAAAACATCTTAATTTGGTTTTCTGCACTTTTCCCTTATAGAATCAAAAAATTCTTTGCTTGAGCGCCTTGAAAATCAAGTTATTCACTGATCACTCAGATTATTTCTAACTTTTGGTTCTTGTACTGAACATATTTTCTCCTGAAGGTCAAGTGCATGTGGGAAGCAAGCTTCTCACTGGACTTGCATCCTGGTCAGCTTTATCATATCACTCAATTGCTTGAGTTCTTTAAATCTACAATCATGAACATACAGTTCATCATGCCCATAAAATACACGGATAATCAGAACAGATCCAAAGTAAGGTCAAGCATGAATCGCTACCCAGGGTGGCTGCATGATGCCTGCTGTAAAAAGAATTGCTTTATTCTCTGGAAGCCAGACAAACAGGAGTTTTGTGACAAAGAAAGAATAACAGTTCTCTGTGAGATGTGCAAACATTTATCTCAGCTACTTTTTTAATCATGAGAAAGGAACAGAGAGTAAGTTCATTTATCCAGAGAACACTTGCTGGATTTTGGCTCACCTGCCTTTCAACATCCATGATGCAGAGGTTAACATCAAAGCCAGTGACCTAAATCTCTCTTAAGAGTCAAAGGAGAGAAATAGATGTATCAGGGATGTGATTCACCTGAGCTATTTCAGACAGATATTTACCTAGGAGATGAATTGCACCCGGGACTGCGCTGAGTGTATTGACTGGATCTTTGCGGACTATAAAGATCATGGGCTGATCAGTTCAGAACAGTACATTTCATCAAATGAATCCCATTTAGTGTCAAAATGCGAAAGGCTGGGACAGGGTCAGCAGTCTGGGTTCCATGGGCACAGTTTGGATACTTGCTACCAGAATGAGAACTTCCTTTATAGGTACATCTCTCACGAAACCAAACTGACTCATTGAAATACCTGCCATCCCCCAACTGCTGAGAAAGAAAAGGTCTCAAAAAGGTCAGTGTTTTAAAATGCTTGACACAGCTGTGTTTGTAGTTTTAAAGGATGGTAAATAAGAAAAGTAATTTTCATACAGTAAAATTTCAGCAGCTTTCAGTTGCTACAATAGCTTTTCCAACATCTCCAGGAAATTTCAGAATCCTTCTACTTGTCTATTTGTGAAATGCATTAGTTGTAGAAACTGTGCTAAACTTCACTAATGACTGCACTTGATCAAATATTTTTTAATCATAAAAGCTACATTGTGATAAAAATGAAAATTCTTCAGAACAAAATCACCAGAACTCTTTAAAAATGGAAATAACGTATTTTTCTCCTTTTCCATAAATTATAATGCACAGTTCTTTAGCAGGCCGTAAGAAAAAAAAGTTAAACAGCTGTAGCTACCATGATCCCCACATGCCTATGAAAAGAACTTTTATTCTTTTGTTTGTTTATTTGTTTGAGGTGAAAACCAGAGAATGACAGTCTTGTGAGAACTCAGCAGGCACTTCAGTTTTCTAATATAGCACAGCAGGAGAGAGATACAGAAGGAAAGCAAGCAGAAATAATAACCTGCAGCCATATGAATAATGGGAGCATGAACCATTGGCGTTAGGGAAAAAAGAATCTGAGTATCCACTCCCTTGACCTTATATTGCACTGTAAGGCACCCTTTTCCTGCAGCTAGTAAGAACTTTTGGAGTTCCAATGGTGTTGGATGAGGGTCTCAGTAGTTAGTGTAATTTCCAGCTCTTTGGACAGTTTTATCTTTCATTATCTGTTCTTTTTTACATCTGTATAATGAAGTAAAAACATAATATTGGAGTAAAATTAAAAGATTTTCCATTGGACAAGAAAAACAGATTGAAGATATGGGATTTTTTGCTTATATCAAAAACTGGCTGTTACTGGTGTATAGAGTTGGTGTTGAATGATACAATGAAAATTTGAATTGTCTTTGGATGTGAAGATTTGGTTGCTGTGCTTATGGGGGTTATGATTATACCTTTTGAGCCATTCCTACTAACAGCAGAACAGACTCTGATTAATTTTCAGTTTTGTGCACTTGATTTCTTAACCCAGACACACTTACAGGGTCATAGATGTGCATAATTATGTACATATGCACTATTCAGCTTTTTGTCATATTACAGAAGGTGGAACAGCCAGAACACACACCAAAAAAGTGGGATTTTGGTAGAGACTGATAGATTAATACAATATACTGGGGTAGGATAAGCTGTTTCATCAAAATATGATCATTTTGCATTAAATTTACATTAACATTGTAAATTTGTTTTAATAAACATTTCTTTTCGAGTTGAGGGTTTGTGCATTTTTCATACCGTTTTAAATTGACTGTAGTGAATTGCTGGCAAAGTTGCACCACACAAGATTCTACATACCAAGGGGCATTTAATCACATCAACTTCCCACTGATGTTAATTGAGACATTCTAATGAGCAATGAACATTCAGGCAGAGAATCAGTCACTCAGTGCTATGACTTTGAAATCCTTATAAATCCTCTATACACTCATGATCAATAATTTTATGTCCAAAGCCATTCAAAATAAAAGAGGATGATAATTTATTGTGAAAATATTGCATGAGAAGATTTGCTAAATAGATTTCCTTATTAAACCGTTAACATAACTTCATCATTCTTCATTATGTCCTTAGGGTCCAAAGTCCAAACAAAGACCACAGGCTTCAATAATGTACTCTGCTTGATCATTATGATACAAAACAACATTTTCACTATTACTTAGTAGATTTACAGGAAAAGTTGGCAAAAACGTTGGCCAAATATTTAATTCAGAACATCTTGACTCTGAATTTGTTATCTTGGTGTTTTTCCTTTTACTTCGCATAAATCAGGAGTTTGATAAAACAGGTTATAGCCTTACATACTATTTTATAGCATCGTTAAAAAGAACCAAGGTATATAATCTAGATGTAAATAAATTAAAAATGGAGATTAGACATAGATTTTTATTCACTGAAGAAGCAGTTTCCTAGAATGGTCTCACAACAGACCTAAGAAGACTAAAAAAATTAGCAGTTCTAATACGGTTATATCAACTTATAAAGGTATTAATTATACCTATACCAGTGAAGAAACACTCTTGAGCATGGGAACTCAGTTATCTATACTCTAAAAGTGATCCCAGTCATTTATTTGGCAGAGACCTTCTAGCAATTCCTTAATATTTCCTAGGACAGTCATTGAGTTTTCATCAATTGGGGAGCATTCCTCATACACAGTCTATTTTGGAGAGTAAGAAAATGTTTAAATAAACATGAATGATTCAGTGTCATGTGGTATCAGCAACAAAGAACAGTTCTGGTCATATTTTATTTACCATTATGAACATAATTGTATAACCAGGAACTGAACTTGATGACACAGAATGTCCTTTTCAGTCCTACATCCATATTGAGTTCATTTAATAAATGTTCTGTTTCTTCTTTTTATTAAATGTATAAAACCCTAAATCACGTTCTTTAAAGTATGGGGAAACACAAAGGCAGAGAATGCTGTAACCTGAATATCTCCAAAAAGACTGTTTTACTAGACTGATAATTTAAGGTGGCTCAAGAAAATTCAAGACTTTATTAAAAAGGAAACTTCTTGAGTTGCAACAAATATGTCACTTCATGTTTCCCAGTTGTGAGAATACTGTACTCTGTAATACACACTATATCTACAGTATGGCTTCTTGCCTAAGTGTTCTTTTGGCTCCCTCTTTTCAAAAATTGTAGACATTGAGTTGCTTTTTACCCTTAAAGTCAAAACAAACAACCAATGTGTAATTTAAATATCTAACATTTTGTACACAAAACTTACGAAGAAAAATAGAGGGAGAATAAAGAGCAATTTCCATCGTTG
This sequence comes from Nicator chloris, assembly GCA_013400495.1. NCBI lineage: Eukaryota > Metazoa > Chordata > Aves > Passeriformes > Pycnonotidae > Nicator > Nicator chloris. Next base: position 21,963 of record WAAE01011225.1, on the reverse strand, counting down.
ATTTCAGAGCTGTTCCAGCTCAGAGTGTCTTTTTTCCTCATCCCGAGGACAAAATTGCCTGAGAAGTATTTTTCTTGAAACTCGGTTTTGGATGCAAATAGATACTTATTTCAAACAATATTTAAATATGTTACAATGCTTGTAACTATATTTCACTTGTAAATAATGTAAAGTAGTAAAGTATTACAGACAATTAGTCAAAGGGGTTAAAGAAATGTCCTAAATAAAAGTGAAGATCAAATCAGTTTTACCTTTTGATGGTGTGGATTTCTCACTGTCATTAGAATTTACCCATATGTATCATTCAAAAGGGCAATTACTCTTTACCCAATTACCCTTACGTGAGCATTCATATTTATCTATTTCAGAGTATTTCTGCTAGAAAAACAGTGCTACTGGAGTTTCCCTAATTGTTTTTAATTGAGAGTAATGATGTCAGTTGAATTTAAGAACTATTGTTGATGCAAGTTACACTGTCATACACTGGAAATAATGTTGTGAAAGTTAATGGGATTCAATTGGCAGGAAGCTTTCAGACACATAAGCCCAGCCAAAGCACAAAATTAATCATTCTTATATGTGAAGAAATGCCAAGAAAAAGAAAGTTATGTGAGTTTTACATTAAAAAAAAAAAATGATGTATTTAAAATGCAACAAAAGTATCTTGATAGTGTATGCTGCCCTAAATCTATCAGCATTCTATTATTTAATAACTTCTGATAAAATGTGGGTAACCAGATTATCTCCTGCAACAAGTTTGCTGCCTAGGAAAACTATTTCTTTTTTTGTCTAAATATATACCAGTCAAATAAAACTCAGACATACGCCCATGTTGTATGGTATCATCACACCATATGGCATATTAACCAAAGACTGATATTGTATCCCTTATTTCATTGTAAAATCACTGTGAGAAAGATAAATGTGCACATGAATAAGCACTAACACAAACACCTGAAGTCCAGGCACATGATAAACATCAGAAACTTCATTTTATTTCACAGATATTTCTCAATATTATGACATTGCATAAAACATTCACAAATACCATGGTGACTAGGAACAACAAAACACAGACGCAAGTAGATAAATTATTTTCTATTTAATTTCTGATATGTATCAATATTTTACTTACTTTATTACCTGCAGTTCATTGGCCAGAAATTTCAACTGTGATCTCTATTTTTTGCCTGAGTAATTGCTTACAATTAATTTAAAACCTAGTAATGTGTGTAAGCAGTTCAAATTATTTCTTCCCGTGTTCATTACCTTGTATTTGTCATCAGAGAATTCCGTCTGCTGTTGCAATGCTCATTCATCTAAACAGCACTAATGGCATTGGAAAGCCAGCTACTTTTGAAGCAGTGTAAAATAAACTGTGAAGTAGATGTCAAAAGCTATTTCACCTGTTTTACATTCCAATCCTTGCTTTGCTTCACTTGCTTTGCCTCACTCACTTTGCTACTGAGCAGAATCAATAGCAGTATTCATGATGAGATACAGACATTCAGCTCATAAGCTTTCAAGATATTAGCTTTTTTCACTTATGAAGAGAGGATGGGGAGAAAATGAAATAGTTGGCAAATGTGCTTTTCTTCCTTCTCCAACGACATCTCACTTGTATTTATTTCAGTTTGTGCAGATATTAAAGACATTTACTTTAAGGAAAATTTGCCAGATTTGCCAGTCTGCAAAATAAAAAGGACAGCTTTTACAACTGTAAGAAAACTATTTTTCCTCCTGTTTTTTCTTCATTACTGGTTTTTAGGCATTGAAATTCTGTCTAGGCTGTGTCTTACGCTGCAATTACAAGACAACAAACATTTCAACAATTAGTAGTATTCAGCCTTGTCACGATTTTGTTGGGCTGCATAGTTATGGGGTTACACCTGCCCTGTTACTGAGGCCAGTTTGCTGTGCGACAGTTCAGACCATGTCCTGTGTTCCTTGGTTTTGTCCTCTGCCCCAGGTGTAACTCTAGAAAATAGAAGGGACATGAGGTCTTGCTATATTGAGAATTCTGTCTGCTGCCCACCCCCCAACTTATTGCTGCAGTAAATAATGGGGTTTGATTAACTTTGGGTTGACTGTGGGTGAGGTTAGTGAGTCAGATTATTCTAAAAAGTGGTTAAGATGAACCTGGAGAGTGAACAAAACTTATAATAGATGATGAAATTTAAATCCATGGACTGACAATCTTCAAAATGTGCAAAAAGTTAACATGGACTGCAGGTAGTGATTTACAGGCTAGTGAGGACAGAACAGTATAGGAATCCTTCTAACATGATGTAGAACAGCTGGAACCAGAATACTTTGAAATTATGGATATCTGTCTGTTTATTTGTTTGTTTTACAAGGCTTTTTACTATTTCATAGGTTTTGGGTTGCTCATTAAAAGTAAGTGTAGCTGTTGGCATATATTCATTACTTTGTTCTTTTCCTTCTTCTGACATTTAGAGGATAACAATATAATGCAGTGCTCCATTGCATCCACGAAAAAGCAAAAACTGCTTAAAGGTTAGGCTTTATTGGAAAAATGAAAAGTCGAAATATGTTTATATAAGTATACACCATTCTAAAACAGTATCACAGTGACCTAAATGGTATTTCTCTTCATCTCCTCTTTCCTTTTATTGTTTTCTTTGCTATTTCCAGAATACAAACATCCTTGACAGGCATTAAGGGTAAGAGTTATGTTTAGTCATTGAAAAGTTAGGTGTCCAGCCTTCCACAGAAGGTACCTTGCATCAACAAGGGTTTTCAATAAGATTCTTTTAACAACAGATTTGATTGTACACCAGAGCTGTCATTTAGCTTGGTTATTAATAGAATAAGGAAGAGGAAGCAAGCACAGATAAGGAATATATAGACAGCAGGTGACATGTAGAAAGGTCAAGTAATTCACTAGTTCAAATAATGAAGATGCAAAGTCCTCTTCACAAGTTGCTGCCAATCTCTTATGAATCAATTTATTAGATTATTAAAATTCTAAAGCCTAGTTTAACACTCCAGCTCTTATGCACTTTAGTATGGCTTGTTTTAGGCATTACTCCATGTGATTTCAAATAGTAGGTTGGAATCTGCCCTTCCTACATGTGGATTTTTGTCACATGATGTCCTTTCTGTGACTGAAACAAGTCAGAAACCACAAAGCTATTTTTCCTCTTTTATTAATTAACCAGTTTCAGTCACACTTGCACTCAGTAACACCTCTGCTCAGGGACAGCTTAGCTGTGTACCAGGCAACATTTATGTATTTCTGTTCACCACATTATATCCCAAAGGACATAAGACTTCCTGGCTTTAAGACTGTGTGCCTTTATCACAGCTCTACTGCCCCACATTCCTCAGAAACCTTTGGAGAGAAGAACAAGCCTGTTCACAGAGAAAACCAGCTCTGGTTAGTGAGCTGGAGCTTGTCTGGGAACACTGTGTGATCACTGCAGTGGTGGACCCATTGGTTCCTGCTGTCTTCCAGGAATAGGCAATCAGGGAATTGGAGTATTAAGCAGCCATTAAGCAGAATAGCCTTGTTGCAGGTCATATTTTGTAGCTCCAGCAGAAAGCTGCACTTGAATCACTTATTCCTTGCATGCAGCTAAAGAGACATTGGTTAGTCAGTTACTGTGGTAGATAGGGATCTCATTCTAGTTTCTACCATAAAATATATCCATACTTATTTCCACTTCCTGTTGCACTAGCAACTTTTATTGTTCCTTATTTGCATATCACCTCTAAAAAACAAGATAAAAAGTTTGTTGTTGTTTTGTTTTTGGTTGTTTTTTTTTGTTTTTCTGTACATGATCACGTAAGTTAGGCTATATTGGTTATCAATGTAGACGTTTTTCACCTCTGATCCAACAAGAAGAGTATAGAATAGAATCTATATGCATAGAATATGTGTGTAAGAATAAATCTTTATTCTTACACATATATTCTATGCATAACCAGAACAGAAGAACAGTAGTTCAGGTGAGGTCTCCCAAAATCTTTTAAAATTAGCATTAATATTTTTCTTTCTGTAATCATAAAAGGGATCAGTTCCCCCACCCTAAAGATGCCTTAAAAGCTTCCTAGTGTCATCCTAGAGACAATTCTGCATTTGGCTCTTTCATAGCTATGTTGTATTTCATAGCCACATCTTGTCATTAACCTGTCCTCCTCTTTCTCATTTATATTCAGCATATAGGAAGTAACATAAAATCCTGCCAAGTGCATGACCTAGCATTTTGCATGTGTTTTCAGGGTTGTCTGGCATGTTCTGCATATAAAGTCTCAGTTCTCCCTGGTGCTGAAACTGCTCCCAGCTTTATGACACTATTGACTTTCCTCAGGATGCTTTTAATATCTATGTGAAATAATTGATGAAACCAAAATTGATCCTTGAGGAACTCAGCCTCTACTCTCCAGCTTTATGCTTTCCTTTTCTACAGTATCCAGTGCCATTTCCTTTTTCCTTATTTCCCCACCTATCTTACAATTCTTCTTTTCTGTGCGTTCTTCAGATCCGTTAATACCTCTGTGACACATCTGAATCATTGACAAAAGTTCTGGTATAAGAGAACCACTTTATTCATTGGTAAAGAAGCAATTGGGGTTTTTGTTGTTTGGTTGGGGTTTGTTGTTTTTTTTTTTAGTTTGTTTTGTTTTGAGGGTTTTTTTAAATCAGAAAAAGCCTATCATGATCTACTATTGGTAAGGTCTTTTTGAATTAAATTTTGTTTTCTCTTTAATACTATACTTTTCACCTCCTTAAGGTATGATACAAATCTAATATATTTAGAGCATTAGAGTTGTAATGCAAGGCTTCGTGAACAATTTAATGAAGTCAATGTGAACAGCAGCATTGCAGGGGACTTGCTCACCCTGTGAATTACGGAGAGGAAATTTCCTCTTGACAAACAGAAGAGGTAGACAAAGTATAGCTCCTTCTTGTAGTGTGTTACATCATTTAAAACATGCATCTTCTGCTGTCTTTAAGTGACCAAAGTCCGGACACAGGGAAGTCTGTTTCCCTTTGTGGTCTCAATAAATCAACAGTGTGCAGTGTGCACCCAAAGGCTGGAAAGGTAGCCTAAGATATATTAGAAGGAACGTTATTTCTAGACTTTTAAAAAGAATTCATGGGGAGTTTTATCCTCAGCATTGAATGTCAGATGGCTAAGAATCCTTTTGCTCTCTGGTTTTTGAGTGCAGCCTAGTGCTGAAAGGGAAAGAAACTGAGTCTTGTCCAATTTTTAATTTAATCATTCTATGATGAAATAAGAACATACACTCTACATCGTTGCTAGAGCTGGACTTTATTTCATTATTTAAGAAAAAAGAAAACACCAATGACTTTTAAAAAGAAAAGCACTGGTCAGGTGTAATGCACTGTTATTTGTCAGTATTTTACCTGACATTCAGCAATACTTCAGGAAAGATTACCAATATTGAAGTTCCCAATAAAAGACTAAACTTCAACTCTTCAACTTTATCATAAAGCTCAACTCTAAAAGGGTTAGATACAACACTGAAAACAACAGATACTGTGCTGAAGAGGGGATGGACTGAAACAGGAAAATCTCATTTTAATGCTGTCACTTCTCTGCTAAGCTCCTTTAGGGAAATTGTATCAACTCACCTGTTTTTCATTAAATTCACTCTGTCACTCAATTACATTGGCATAAGTCATGACATCTCTTAAAAAAGTAACAGAAACACAAACCACAAAACACATGTGAAGCAAAGAAGCTAATCACTTACTCGTATTCAATTTTTTTTTTCCAAATTATTCATCTAAAAGCACTCAGTCCAGCAATAATACAGTATCTTTTTGGATTTCAATGTGGTAAAATGGTAGTCGGTGCTTCCATAATTTGAATGAACTCACCTGTTCAGCCTGAGATAGCTATTTAATCAACCCAAATTTCCTTCAGAGACTTATGACTAACCCAATCAAGACCAAAATGATCAAATATGCAATACTGATATTATCTCAGGTGCACAGTAATAAATCATAAAGAATTCCACAATAAAAGTACTAAGGAGAGAAGCGTTTCAGTAACGCGAGAGGCACAGTTCGTGTTATCACACTACTTAATGTTAATGTGCTTTAATAGCTCTAATGGCTCAGCATAAACCACATACTGCGTTAGAGCTACATCTGTAGGATGGTGCCATTTGTTCTAACCACAAATTTGTATTAAACAGGGCTATTAGGATAAAAGTTTAGGATAAATTTGTTCATGCCATCAGTGTTCTAGTTTTTGACATGTTGTCTGAGAGGTAAATCTATGACTAATTAGCACATTTGGTATCATTAGAAGAAATAAAGAACAACTTACAGAAAATGTAATCTCTAATTAATTTTTTTCTCTGCTACCCTTTTGTTAGTAGTGAGAGATATGTCTATGCTACTTATCATCGTAGCAGAATTAGGTTGATGAATTCTATCAGCTCAATCAGCTCTACCTTCTACAAACAGAGAACACCATAGAAGTGCAACCGTCTTGCGAACAGATGGAAAGCAACTGAGCAACTCGAGTAATATGGAAAGGAAGATTTTGCTTAAGAATGGCATATAAAAAATAAAGAAATCAAGACTTGAGCATTAGAAATAGATATATATACACAAAGGATGAGATCGTATTTTCAAGATATTTTAGTGAAGTTGCTTTGGGTTTATACCAGAAGGGGACATTCCATGAATAAAAAGGAAAGTCAGATGGTCAATCTTTTCTGACATCTTCACTCACTAAGAGAGCATTTAATTACTAAACAGAAGAAAGAACTCTGCCTGCCTTAATCAGATAGGAAACAAGGATTTAAATCTATCTTTTAATTTTCTTCCACATCTGCAAAACAGGTCAAAAGGAATATGGATTGGATCACTGTGAAAAATAAAGATGGTCTTTTTGAGGTGTCTCTGAGCAGTAGCCATTAACTTTAAAATTATTCTAATTGTACACTATTATAGCAGGAATGCATCTTAAGTTCTTTCTCATCAGTGAACTGAGAGGTTAATTTATGTTGCCAAAGGCAATGCACTGTCATATTATCTCCTATTAGCTGATTTACCAGATAGAACTCACTTAAAACTTACATAGATCGTGTTTGAGCACATGTGCTGCTGGTGTGGTTTGTCTTTCTCTGTTTTTACCTGGCAGTTTTGAACTCTGAGCCAGCTTTTCCTATTTTTATTATTCATGACAGAAGCTACAGTAAGGTTATGTCACCGTGTGATGGGTTTACCCTGCCTGTTTACAAGGTGTCTACCACACCACTCTACCCCCCCTTCTCATCAGGATGGGAGTATGGGTAGAAAAGATGGAGAAAATCTTCTGGGTCTAGATAAATGCAGTTTAAACAAGCAAAAATAAGGGCTGTGAGTGGAAGCCTAGAAAACAAAATATTTGTTCTCTACTTCCCATCAGCAGGCAATGTCCAGCCACTTTCAGGAAGCAGGGCTTCAGTACAGGTAGCGGTTTCACTAGAATGCAAATATAATAACAAATACTCACTCCCTGGGCCTCCTCCTTTCTCATAGCATTATTGCTGGGCAGATGTCATATGGGTTGGAATATCCCTGTGGTCAGTTGGGGTCAGCTGTCCCGGCTGTGTCGCCTCCTAAGATCTTGCCCACCCCCGGGCTGCTGGTGAGTAGGGATGCTGGAGAGGCAGCCCTGATGCTGTGGAAGCACAGCTCAGCAGGAGACAACTCACTGGGGTGTCAGCAACACCTTTCTGGCTGCCAGTACCAAGCACTGTGAGGGCTGGTGTGAGAAAATGAACTCTGTCTCAGCCAGACCCAGTACACACCATTGCATGTTGTGTTCGACTCTTTGCTTCAAATCTTACAAACACTGAAAAAATTATGATATAAGAGTAAGTTCTAGAGATGCAAATTATGGTACCATTTTAAGGGTTTTTTTCCAAGATTTGACTCTTCAAAATAAACCTAAAGACACACACACACAGAGAAAAAGAGTACCACCTGCTGCATTACTGCACAGTGTAGTGTGTTGCTATGGATTATTATCATGGAGAACAGGGTAATGTGTTCAAGAATGAACTGCACAATTTAGTCCTGAACACATCCATTAGCGAGTACTAAAATAAGAATGTAGATAAAGTCTTTAGGTCAGGAAGGCATTTAGCTGCTGATTCCCAGGAATTGCAAGAGTGGAGGAAAACAGGATTGCCCAGTGCCCACCTTGTTCTTACATTCATTTTTAAGCCTCTGTAATAGGCCATTTAGTACAGGAAAATATTCTCATGATGCCCTCCCAATCCTCTGATTGTAAATCTACCTACTTACGCCTGCTCTTCCTTGTTCACCTCTCTCCCATATGCTTAATGTTTTGGGAATCTTGAAAACAAACACTGCACTGTTTGACATCAAAGAAAATATCAACACAGGCTTTGATGAGAACAGTACTGTCAAAATGTAAATATATAAACAGCATGTATTACTCTGAGGTTCTTGAAAATGAAAGGAACTGCATTATTTTAATTAAAATAATGTAGACTCTTACTGACATTACTGCTCAATCTATAATTCCTTTTCTATTATTTTTAACTATATCAACTTCAAAACAAGCAAAGCAAGAGAAACTTTTGCAAATATCCATGAAGATATAAAGTTCCCACTTTTATTTAAACTTTTGGTCATTGAAGCTATTTTTTAACAAGAGAAACAAATCACAAATAAATTACAATATGTTTAGAACTTATGTGTAATAAGATTGGTCTGTAAACCACATCCAGTATAAAATTGTTGCATAAGAAACAACTGATGGATAATAACTGAAAATGTTTATTGATTTGTGTGCTATAACAACAGTATCAGTAACATCTTGAGTTTAAGACTTGGAATGACATCTTCTATTACAATAACTTGAGAAAACACCACACTTTTCCTGTAAATTTCTATTCATTTTCTAGGAGTAAGTAAAGCAGGTTAATAGATCAAGGAAGAATGTATATCAGGTGACCAGATAACCTATTTATTGAATCAAAAAATCAAACAGAAAAGAAAAATTATGAACTTCCTCCTGACTTCATGTTCACCCTTTGGGACACAGCTGGAAGTACATAACAGATAAAATATGGCACTACTATTTTCGACTAACAAGACATCCAAAAGGTAAAAGCAAAGACATAAAACATATTTGAAAACTTGGCTTGAATTTTGCTCTGGATGGCTAAAGACCCCTGTCACTGGAACTGCTACTTAGTTTGGAAACAGGCTGTCCGTACCTAATTAAAACCAGAGCACAAGTAGATTGCACACTTATTGGGTCATATAACAATCTTATGCAAATCACACACTGACTTCAACACAAATTTCCCACGCACTCTGAGCTGCCAGTTTTTGTCTTGAGACGTTTAGAAGTATTGGAGGAAGTCCAATAAAGCAAAAAGCCCCATTTCCCTGCCACAAGGCATGCAATGGTTTGTTTAATGAAAACTAACCCAAACTCTGCAAGGGTTGCCACAGTTGTGTTTCTTTGGCTATTGATTGCATGATCACCGGTCTAAATCAAGACTTTAAAATACCAGGGAGGGGATGAATAATTAAAGACAGGGTGGCTGAAAGCAGGGTTACTCAAAGATCAGATTACAGACTGGAGCAGCAATCAAGGGAGAAGTTGCAGTCATGCAACATCTTTCATATTCCCACAAGAGAACTCTAACAGCCCCCACTCTTTCCTACACCCACACATTTTTTCTGGTGTTTTCTGGAGGCAGCTGCAGCACTGTATTACAGTTTCAAGCCATGAACTATCTTGGCATGCTTGATTTGCCTAAGAGAATTAGAGCAAAATATTATTTCAGTTGAGTGGATTTTGATAAAAAGCATGTAGATATCAATGAAATTTCCCAAGTAAGCTGTTCTTGCCTAGAGGCCTTAGGGCTGATGACATGATGCTTGGCTTCTCTTCACAGATTTGCCACTGACCTGTTTTGTGACCCTCTTTAGTGCTTCTTTTCTTTTCCTCCTGCCCAGATGCCTGCTTAAATTGTGGATGTGTCAAGGGAGAAATTATCCCCTTCCATGCATTTTTGCCAATCAAACTCTGGTTTTGTTTTCTGGTTCTTTTATGCTTCTAGGAAAGGAAATTCTAATACTCTTGGCCCCAAAATCCCAACACTATCACCAAAATGACCAGAAGCTGCAATAGAGAAAATAAGTTATACAGGAACAATTTTGTAAATATTTTAATATAGATTTTATTTGCATCTGCATTTACGCATATTGGGATGGGAAATGATCATAAAAATTTTTCTTGACTTTAATACACTTTAGCACATTATTCTGTTCTCTGATCAATCATTTCACTGTATTAATAAAATCATGCTGCAAATGTCGTCAGTAGCATATTTTTTATGTCTTCATCTCATCAGGGAAAGAAAGCCCCTGTCACTAGAGAAGCCCTGACAAGACTTGTCATCTTCTTTCTTGTCTTTCTTTTCAGTGTCACTGGATTCCATTGCAGATACTGATAATTTAATAGCATGTCTTTCATACTGGGATACATCAGATGTTGTCTAGTGTTTCTGTTCTAAGACAAAAAGAAATCCGTGAAGTGTAACATACAGTTACTATGATTTTGCATTATTTATAAGGGTAGGATAAAATTAAAGAGCTATCTAACTGATATAGCTTTCTTTGTTACTTTCCCCCCTTTTTTTTTCTTTTAATACTTGACCAAAGAAAAAATAGGCATGATCGAAGGAGGAAAGAATCTTAGAACTTCAAAAGCTTTGTGAAATGCCCTAAGTCACTAAAGTGATAGACAACTTTCTGTTAGCTTGGATCACTCTCTACTAACATCCATGCATCCTTTAGAATCATTACTGACTGTAAAGAGTTCCATGCTACAGATTTAAAAGATAGTTTAAACACCAGGAGAGCTTATTTTCTTCAAATTCTAGATTATTATCTGTGGTATGAAACATAGGTAGATGGGTTTTTAATGTAATCTTTTATGTTGTATGGTTGTTCCCATTATATGTTGATAACTAATTGCTTTGAAATTCCATAAAATAAGACCTGACAAAGGGTTACAATGCTTCCTCAGTAACATTTTCGGATTATTCGTTGCATATTTCTATCTTCTTTTACTTTTGTTGATTTTTCCTTAAACTAAACAATCCTTCTTTTCATTCTTCCTTGTATATCTAATAAACTGGCATTCAAATATTTATGGGAGACTACAAATAAAATTATTGTAATATTCCAGATGTGAATGTCTTATTGATTTAACCTGACATTAAAAGAATTTACTTCTATCCTGAACTTTAATCAACCTCACAATTCCCTTTTAAAGCAAAATTCTTGTTGAGCAAATAATTTCATTAAACTCCCTACTGTCCAACTATGCCTTTTCATTGAATAATTCAACAAGCACAGTGACCATCTATTAGCTGTTTTAAGCATTTATTTACTCCTTTAAAATACTCTATGGTTTCATTTTTTTTTTTGTTCAGCTGCTGCTGCTCCTGTAATATATAGCACTGAGACAAAAATTTATTGTAATCTTTTCTTTGAGGAGGTCTGCTTCTCCCGACAGCCTGAAAAGACTCTGAACTTGGTGGGAGATTTGATTTGCATGTAGGAATCTGATCATGCCCATCACAGGAAAAGTCTGCCCAGACCTGGACAAGCTGAAAGAAAATGAAAACCAGCAGGTTACAGGTGGCTGTCATGTGTGATAGCTCAGCTTTGCTGTGGATTGTCGGGGCTGAGGGCACCACAGGCACCCCTGTCCTTGCCCAGTTCCTTGGGAACAACCCCACCCTGCCATGACCAGGACCTGTGTCAGTCCCCCTGGGCTGTCAGTCCCTGCTGATGGTCCCCAGCCCACCCCTAGCCTGGGTCTCTCCCCATCCCCTCCCTGCCAGGGCTGGGGATGTCCCAGTGTCCCAGCTGGATGTCCCATGTGGTCCCCAGCTCCCTGGCCATCATCCTACAAGATTCCCTGACATCTCTAACTGAGGCCACAGAGGCAGTTAACCTGAAGGTCCCAGTGGTGGCCACTGCAATGTGATGAGGAGTCTATGGGTAAAATGAAACAGTAATACCTGAAATCAGACTCCAGATACTACTGGAACTGGTAATGTGGAGAGGCAGTCATGTCTGAGGCCCTGCTGCATCTATTCCTTCCACACACTTCTAATCTGAACATCTCAGAAACTTCTGCTTCTAAAAACAATACAGGAAGAAGACATTTAATTAAGGTAAACCTGTTGAGATTGTGATCTGCAAGTGTTGCCAGATGAACTCTAGCAAAACAGATCAAGACTTCTTAATTATTTACCCAGAGGGCAATTAGTAAATATTTACCATTTAAAGTCTAATTAAAATAGAAGCAAGAGTACAGTCAAGTTAAGCACCCTGTCTTGGAGGTCATTCCAGTGCTTTTTGGCAAAAGACATTTATGGGAAAGCCTTGCAGATAAACAGATCTGAACGCTGACTCTAGCAGACTTTTTTATTACAGCACGTAAATCATTTAACTCTAATCTCTTTAATTGACCTTGATCAGGCTTATGGCTTTCTCCAGGAAAAAAAAAAAAAAAAAGGTTTTTGGTTTTTTTTGTTGGTGTTTGTTTGTTTGTTGGTTTTTTAAACTCAGAGATTAGAGAAAGAAATGCTGTCATGGTCAACTAGTGTGCCAGTTGCAGTGAACATAATGGGTGCCTCTGAACATGGTTAAAATGCTGAGAAGGGTTTTCTAGAAGCCCCAAAAATCTTCAGATATGTGTTGTAGGACGATAGATACATTAGTTTCAAGTAAGGTGTTCTGGAGGTGGGCTTCAGTCAAAACCTTCTGGATTTGGAGCAATTTGGGGCAATTCTGGAGCAATTCCAAACACATCATAGAATATCCTGATCTGGAAGACACCCACAAGGATTATCAAAGTCTAACTCCTGGCCCTGCACAGGGCAGCCCCAGCAATGTCCCCACAGGCCTGAAAGTACTGGCCAAACACTTCTAGAACTCTTGTAGTAGAAATTGAAATTGAGTTAGAAGTTGAATCAAAACCTGAGCTCCCACTACAAGGACACTAGGAATATAAACATCTTACATGCACACATGTTCAACCAAAATTCAAATCCTAAAATCTCTGTACAGTGGAGAAATAATTTTGCATAAACCCTTTATATGACCTTTCAGCCTTATGGATCACAGTACTGGTCTGCAACTGAATATCAGTGTGTCTGAATGGATTTATGCCTGAAGAAATTTATTATGTATTTTATAAAATGGGGTTTTGTGGTGATATGTGCTTACCTGTAGACAGCTAGAGAGGAACTCAGACCAATATACTGGGTTTTTTTGTAATTTCTGTCCACTCTATTTGTCCTTAGGAATGTGTCTTGCAATTAAATGTGATCATAAATCTTAATGGAGCAGTGGGAAAGTTGAAGTTCTCCCCCAATCAAAAACGCTTGCTGACACAGAATAGAGATTTGAAATTTCTACTGCAGTGAGAACTAAAGAAAAAGAATCCTTTACTCACCTGAATAAATATATTTAAATTTCTGCTTTGCACTTCATACTACAGCAGTAGCATTTTGGTTTGCCATAACTCGCCTTTCTACTGACTATAAACCTGACTGTTTCATGAATTTAGGAGAGATTTACGGGGAAATTTAGGACTAAAATTCTGTTTGCCAGCTCATGACTTGCAGAATCAAAATCTATAGATTTTCCCAATTACTGAATACAATAGAAGGGAAACTGGAAAAAACCAGTGACTGAAAGGAATAAACTGAGTGACCCCAGGAATGTGTAAGGTTGTTAGCACAGAGGTTGCTGAGCCCTCAGGGCAAGTTCTTGTATTAATGTATATGTAGATCCCAGGAATAATGGTTAAAAAGATTTACCGTTTTCACTGTTTCACAAACTCTGCTCAATCTTTTGGTACTATGGGTTAAGTAAGTAAAAGGTAAACAAGGGACAAATAAAAGCAGTGAAGATAACTGCCCTGTCACATTCCACCCCCCCCCCTTTCTTTTTTCTTGGATAAATTCATAGACTGCACAGAATAGGTTGGGACATGGAGTTCCATATAGCTTTGTTTCTCTCTTGGAATGCAGTGTTCCATGTTACAGCAAGCCCAGGTGCCATTTCAGTACAGCAGCACTTTAACAATAGCCCATTTCCATATATTTCAAGAGGGGGAGAAACTATTGTTTATTAGAAGAATTCTAAGTAATTGGCAGCCTTCACAAATTCTCCAGCTGGTCAAGTGCTAATATGTTATTAGCTGAATCTCTGAACATTTTGTGATCATTATAAATAGGCATAGGGCAAGTTGTTGTTGTTTATAATGGAAATATTATAATTAGCATACATATATAAGTATATAAATACACACAGGCACACGTATATTCCAGTAAACATCCACTGCATCTGATTACAGAGATTCTCTTGTTAGATTGTGCTCTGAGCTATGTAATTGAGGATTTTAGAGGGGAATTGATGTGTGACTGATAAAGGATTTGGCATGCTGCGTCTCTGACTTTAATATATGAACCAAGCTATTAATGGGGTTTCCTGTGCAAGAGGAGGAACTCTCAATATTGCATTGTGGTTTTTTTCTAGAAGCTTGAAAAAAGTTAGATTGTGTCTTTGGTGGCCAGCGAACGACAGTCTATTTATAAAGGCCATAAAAGGAGCAAAGTTACAGCTCTGATGGAACTGTTAGGCTACAAGTGAGAGAAACAAAATTAGGTTTTCAATTCAGAATAAGTTCCTTAAAGGCTGGTTTCCTTAAAATGGAGTTTTAAGAGAAGGTTGAATGAATCACAGTGTGATGGAACTTGTTTGACCTGGAAAATATTAGTCTACTTAGATGAGATGAACACTTATAGTGCTATTATTTAAGCTTAACAAATGGGAAGCAAACAACTGATTTCTAGCTTAAAAAGAGGGAGGCAACAAATTTCTTTATCACGCCAATTTATTGCTTGTTATGCCAGCATATTAAAAATTAGTCGCATAATTCCAGTATGTTCCTTCCAAGAAATTTTTAGTAAATTAAATTATGGAATTGAATATCAGTGTTCAGTTCTTCCTCTTGGGGCCTACATAATGCTGGAAAGCTTATTCAGATCAGGAGAGAATTAAAAATATTTTCACCATTCTCGCATTTCATGTGTAACTTCACTGTAAATATTAAATAATTTATCTGAATTTAATCAAGCTTGCAGCTGCAAATTATAAAGGAACACTCTTCCACCGCACACACTTTTACCCTTACAAACTGTTCTCCACACAGACCATGACTGTGACATGGACAATGTCCATGACAGGACAATTTTGATCCTGTCTATTTAAACTGTTTTACTGCCTTTGATATTTTTGAGATCTAGTAACCCATGTTTATATGACAGCAAGCTTTTTCACTTCAGGTTGGCCTCTATAAAATCAGTTGGTTTTTATAGAATGTATATTGATCCTATTCAAAATTTAAGTAGTGGAACTGTGACCTCCAAACTGTAACATGCAGTAAGAGACATCTCACTTAACCTCAGTTTATTCTGTATTGTAAATCTTTGTTAATTTTCTGAACTCTCTCAGTGATCAATGGACAGAAGAATTTCAGTATAATCTATTCTAGTTGTTTGAGGTACCTGTCTTAAGCTGGGTAGCAAAATTACTAGAACTTTATCCATTTACTAAAGAAAAACTCTCTGAATGGACACACACCTAAAGATATGTATCCTGATATGTATACCCAAAGAAATGTAAAGACAGCTGAAGATACGTGAGATTATTTTTAATATGTGTCCCACACAGTACAAACCCTACAAAAAATTTAAAACATGTAGATTGATCTTCGTTAAGATATTTTGGTTTGTGTTAGTCTTAATCACCGTAATTTTATCTAAATGAAGAGTTTCTTGTGGAAACTCCCTTATGTGTACTGCTTTGATGTAATGAAGGCCCTTAAATCTAACATTACAACATCAACATTCAGGTGTTTGGACACCACCTGGAATTTTCAGCCCTCAGTAACATGCAAAATATTCACATCCTCTAAATTAGGTGACTAATTCAGGAAGAATTAAAAAGACAAAGATAAGGGATTAAACTCCTTCTATAGTCAGTGGAGAGAGAAAAAAGACTCTTCTGTCAAACACTGCTTCCTCTTGTATGGAGTAATGAAATAGTTATTGGACTGAGGGAGAACCTTAATAGCTTAGAAACTGGAGAAAAACGTCTCCTGCAAGCTGTCTTACATTTTAAATAAAATGGAGCATTTTCAATAACAGTGAAAGTGCTTACCTGAAAACACTCAACCTTGGTGTTACAAAGCAATAAACTCTTTAGATTCAGTCCTGCAAATCCGAGAACACACTGGAGATCCAGCATCATCTGGCTAACCAGAGATACCAGTGATTCCATCTCTGGGAGTCGAGAAAAAATCTCTAACCATTAACTGGCTGGGCAGAATGAGAAGTATCTCCCTTCATCACCAGCAAAGAGGAGGAATGTTCAGAATTTTGTTATCAGAGGACAAGTGTAAATTTTGCTAAGACTTGGGATAAGTGCCAATACATGCAGAGCCTGCATAAACAAGGGTTCTGCTTGGCAAAGTGCAAAACCACTGGGGACCATTCCTGAAACTAGTAGGTGTATCGTTTCAAGTAGTTTTGTGATTTTTTTTAGGGTACATATAATGAAAGTTTTATGCCTAAATAAAAATGTATTTATTTCAGTAGTTCCACAGTAAACAAAGCCTGTATTCAACACAAGGGATGAGTCATTGCTTTCAGGGAACACCCCTGTCATAACTTTCCCACATTGCTAAGTATACAAAGAAACTCCCCTTCCAAATATTTCCCACCACCTGGGAGGGTTAAAACATCCTCTTAGTAAAGGGAGGAGAAAAGGCGTAGGAAATATTTCAACACAGTTCAGAAACATGTACTACCTTTTCTCCCAACCTCTTAAAGATTTTCCACATTCTCCAAGAAGCAGTTTGTGATCATTGCTTTTCTGTGCAGCAGATTCTCTGAGAAGCAGAAAGAGCTAATGTTGATAAGATCAAAGTCTCAACAAGCACTGTTCTTCTCACCTTATATGACATGAAACCAAATCCTGCAATAGTTTGCCGAATGCATTAGATAAACATTTATAATACTGATACCAATTACACAGTCAGACTTTTATATTAAATATTGACTCATGTTTTGCCGAACCAAATATGTACAGAAACAAAAATGGTCTGATATAGAACAGAAAAAAAGACAGATCAAAATTTAATCTTCAGATTCCTTGTGTACAAGACAAAATATGTTCAGTTTTTTGCAACTGGTAGTTGCTTCCCCCCCCTTTTTGTTAGAAAAGTAGCAATAGTTTTGCTTCAACTTATCATTCTTAACTGAGTTCTTATATTCACGTTAGAAAACATA
This sequence comes from Nicator chloris, assembly GCA_013400495.1. NCBI lineage: Eukaryota > Metazoa > Chordata > Aves > Passeriformes > Pycnonotidae > Nicator > Nicator chloris. The sequence continues at coordinate 4,548 of WAAE01011225.1, read as the reverse complement.
TATGAGTTATTTACAAAAGTCTTAATCTCTGATAACCTTCCAGCTATCATTGTCGAAGTATTGTTTAGGTTATTTTTTACAAGAAGGGAAATACAACAAAATGGAAAAGAAAAAAGATTGATGTTTGCAGTCTTTTCTCATTGGTTTAACCCAGAGAATTGAAATGACCCAGCAGTAAGCTGAGGTCCATAAGTGTTATAGCACCAGCAACACAGCTAGTTATGTGAAGTTTAATCAGCTAATATCCCTCATGATCTTCTGAAAAATTATACTTTAAAATTAAAAGGAGTTAAGTCATGGGTCACAAAGCAAAGACTGAGGAGAAGGTATACCCCTGAGTGATTTGAATGAGACATCTAGAAAATTTGGGGATTTGTAAAATACCTTTCTGTTTGGGTTTGGAAAAGACCATTCAAACTGTATTTTGTGAACACCAATCTCAAAGCAGAATTTAAGAGCAAAAGAAATAGCACAGCTATATTCCACATGCCTAAGCAACAAGAACAACCCTGCAAGGTAGGATTTAATTAACCAGTGATCATGCAAATTTTAAAACAAAGATGATCTCTTGAGAATCCAATACTTGAGTTCATAGGAATAGAGAATGGAGTTCAGTGTCCTTTCATGCTCATGGTCCTCAGACATATTTAGCTCATACAGCAACAAAGGTAGTTTATCCATTCTGAAGAATCAGGAACATCTGAGTCATGTGAGGTCTGGCTTAGCAAGAGAGGCATAAAAAAACTAAGTTTAATCAAGTAAAGTCCAAGTAGAAATTATGAAGGAATTGAAGAGATGTCTCAAGAAAGAGTATTAGGATAGTTGCTCCTAAGTGAAATTATTTTTGTCAGGTTTTATTTCAAGACCATCATATTTAATTCTCAGTGGGTTCACAAACACCAAAGTTACTTCAAGGCTTGTCAATAGAATGGGGTGTAAGGACCATTTACCTTTCTTGACAGCTCATATTTCCTTAGCAGAAAATAGCAAACCTTTGTGTAGACCCAAGATAGGGCTAATCCACTGCTTAGATGAGTCACCCTGTATATTTTGTTGAAATGACAAGAGTACACTCAGTCCCCTGACTGGTTAGACATTAACCAGAAGTTAAATGCATAATTAACTTCAGCCTCTATTAGTGTTTAGTTCTAAAGAGATCACATTCCAACAACTACCTGTTAATCTTTTATTTTTGTAAAGCAGACAGCTTTGCTTCCTGTAAGTCCAATAGACACCCAAAGTAGAGAAGAAACCAAGGGAGCTGCTACACAGACCAACCCAGCAGACTGTTTGCTTGTTTATCATTGTGACAAGCCCCAATTGCTGCACCAAAAGGTTAGTACAAACAAAACTGCACCCAGAACGTAGCCTATTCTTCAGGTGAATTTTCCCTTTTACTTAAGAAGAAGAAGGTGGTGTAGAAGGCAAACAATTTTTCTGTCCCTTCTAAAACACTTTTTAGTAAACTATCATTACATGTCTAAGTATTTTCAGCCTCCACAACCATTATTTTGAAACCCAAGTTTTCAGATCTGGGTTTCAAGGCATGCCATATCCCATATAGAGAGATATTTGCTCCTCTGAAGATGGGGTTAAGGGGGGAAAGTTGTGACCCTCCAAAGCTGCACAAGTTTCAGCTGAAATAATTGTATGAGTCCTGTCTCTAACAGAAGATTAAAACAAATTAATTTACAAATCATAGCTTTTTTATTTTCCTTTTGGAGTTCCTCAGACATTTTACTGATCGTTGCTCTCAGTGTTGTTTGAGAGGAGCACTCTGAGGGACATTCTCAATCCTTGAGCAAAAGCACTGCTGACTGTAGAATACCAGCAGTGAGGCTCAAACAACTGTTTCTTCAGAAACTACACCCAAAAATGGTGGTGTAGATCTGAACAGCACCTCTGTTCTGTGGCCTGCTGCTCTTTCATTGGGGAATTCCTCCTACAACATGAGCCTTGATGAGATCAATGTCTTTAGAGTCTGAGGCAATGCTTTTTTAGTCATAGGCTGAATTGGGACTAAGTTATCTAAGATAAATTCTTTGGGAGTCTGATTTCACACAAACCAGGGAAAAAAGCCACAGAGCAAACGAGAGAGCTTTTCTTTATTGCTGTTATCTTAAGTCATAATTTAGTTATACCACTGAGGATGACAAAAGATTTGAGTCCTTCAAAAGTAGTCAAACTCATTAGTGTTGCTGAGATGTGTTTAGAGGGCAGAAACTATGTATTGTGCTTTTTACAATTCTCCAGAGAATATAATAGTATTGTGATTTACTCTCAAAGAAAATCATTGCTTTGACCAGTGGCCAATCGGGAAAAATTTGAAATGATATTTTTTTCCCCAGCAAACAAGCACTAATTATACAAGTTAATCACTAAAGTAGGCTCAGGAGCTCATGTTTCACTGAATGAAACTACAGGAAATGTCCTTGGAATAACTACAGTCAATTAGATGTGTTTCAATTATAACATAAATGTCAGGAACAAGAAACGCAGATGGATATCCTAGATAAATCAAGAATGCAAGATAAAGAATACTTTTGCAACCTGTTAAGGTTCAAATATTTTACTTTTCCAAAACAAATATCAGGTTTCTAAAATTAAGGTGGAGTTAATGATGCTTAAGAAACCAAAACACAGCAATTCTTCTACCACAATCTTTTTACTTAATTCCTGTTAAAGAAACATTGGAGAGGAGGTGTTTTTCAAGAGTTGCTACAAAACTCTTATTTTTGATAAAAAACTTAGACCCCAAGTTTTTGTATAGTTATTAAAAAAAAAAAAAAAGGATTTCACGTCATGAGATTTCCAGTATTTTTGAAACACCTTTCTATCCTGCCTTAGAACAGAAAAGTAAAACACCAGAAGTTGTCAAAACCCAAATTGTTCCATGTGTGCTCAAATGAGGAAATGCTATTTGCAGGGATATGGCATCTCAGCCCATGAATCTTGTTCTTCTACTAGATTTTTGTTGTCTTAGACAAGTAGTATCTTTCAATATATTCTAATAAAAAAAGAATTCTGCAGCAGGATTTTTCCTGATATTTGAAATGCCACGGCCACTGCATTTTAGAGATAATTATGGTGAAGTATATTTCCTAACTAGTTCTATAACTCCCTAAACATAGTCACCTGAAAGTCAGATCACAGACCCACAGTTAGAAAAGGGACCTCAGCAAATAAAAAATGCATAGTTTAGAAGTCTCCTGTACTCATAAATGTAGTGAAATGTAGTAAGAGTGTGTGATAGGCTTTAGCTGAAAATTGTTACAAAGTTTCTTATGAGCTGCTCAACTGATATGCAACAGCTTGATGTTTGTCGTGCCTGGGCTCATGGAGAAGCCATCCATCCCAGGGTGCAGTATCTACACCATGCAAGGATACTTGGGACAGAAACTGGCAAGGGAAGACCACCTGAAACTGCTGGGACTGCAGCTCTGGCACAGCAAAAAGTGTCAGTGCACAGGGGTTGCTCCTGGCTCCCAAAGTCACTCCTCCAAGTAACACAAAGGGTGATGTGCCCTGGCTGGCTCACAGGCAGCAAGACATTTATTCTCTGCTGAATCACCAAAAGCATAGATAATGAACGTCCTGGTGCTGTTTGCTTAAAGTTGTTGCCTCACTTTGCAGTTTCTTCAGTACCTGGGGTGTAACTGTGGTCAGATGGTTGAAGCCCTGCCTGTGCACCAGTGAATCATTGCTGTGCTGTACAGAAGGACATTCATCCCAGTGCCTCTAAGGTTAGGAAATACAACATACCTGGCTTTGCTCTGCAATTCTCAGAGTGATTCATGAGATCTTATCTACAAGCCAGCCCTCCCCTTTACCCTCAGACAAAACAGAGGAGATAAAAATGGGTGTGTTAGGAATTCCTCTTGTATTAAATACTTTGGGAAACGACAGACAAATGCTCCCCTCTAGTGAAATGATTAGTGGACTAAAATGTCAGCTAAGTGAGCAAAGCAAAAATGTGCTTGCATGTCTGTATGTGCATGCAGATAAATGCCAAAATGACTCATCTTGAATCTAAACTGACATCCTCCATGCTTGAATATGTGTTTCACTTTTCTTAGATTTGATTTGTATGTCACAGAAATACTTTGCTAAGAAGCAGTAGTGAATGGCTGATTACTGTTAATACAAAAAACTTTTGACAATTTCAAAAGCATCTTACTAGTGCATTTCTCATTACTTTTTCCTTCTACTTTTGAATGTTCTCTAACAAGACAAAAACAGAGCAGCCTGAGAAAAGAAAATCAACATCTATTGTTATCATAGTGATAAATCATCTCTAATAAGGGCTTATGTGCTTTCCTGTTAAGCAAAACAAAAGATATTCTTATATGCTACAAGATTCCACAAGCATTTCAAATACATCTCAACAAAAATTTTAAAGAGAGAAAAAATACATAGGAGCTCTGACTACACTAAAAACATTTGGCTTGTCCTTTACATGGTGTCTTTTCAAGTGCTGAGCTTGCAGAAATAAATATACTTATTTTTATATTTTTATTAAAGCAGAATGTAAAATAAAAGATCTTTTCT
>WAAE01011224.1:91897-117499 GCA_013400495.1 Nicator chloris | reverse complement strand
CGGGCGGCCCGGTGTCCCCTCAGGCAGGCAGCCGGGCCGGGTGCGCGGCGTGCCCTTAACCCCGCTGCGGCTTCGATGAGGTCTTGGGTTGTACCAGGAAAAAAGTAGCAAGAAAGGAAACTCGGCGAATCACGGAATATACCGAGTTGGAAGAGGTCTTCGAGGGTCTTCGAGGTTCAGTTCTTAGTCCTATACAGGACAGCCCCAAGAATCAAGCTGAGAGCATTGTCCAAATGCTTCTTGAACCCTGTCGGGCTTGGTGCAGGCTTGGGGAGCCTGTTCCAAGTGCCCAACCACTCTTAGGGTGAAGAAGTTTTCCTAATATCCAACCTAAACATCCTTTGACACAGTATCGTATCATTCCCTCAGGTCCTGTCACCGTTCACGAGAGAGGAGATCAGTGCCTGCCCCTCCATTTCCTCTCAAAAGGAACCTGTAGACTCTGATCAGTTCTGTCCTCAGTCTCCTCCAGGCTGAACAGACCAAATGACCTCAGCTTATCCTTGTATGGCCATGCTCATTTCAGCTACCTGCCCCGATGAGGATATGCACTTCATAGGTGACTCTCATTAACCAAATAGTGCTTGCCACATTTCTGAAAGATATAAAAGTGTAATGGCATAGACAAGGTCAGAGGAGCTTACCTTGGGTGAAGAGAATTTAGTAGACACAGTTTTTCTGTATTTTAGTGAGGTTTTTGGTATTTGCAACATCCTTCTGGCCAAGTTGTCCATCTGTGAGAGGAGCAGGTTCACAGTGCAGTGGGTGAAGAATTGGCTGAAGGGCAGAGCTCAAAGGGTAGCAGTCAATGTGGCTACATCTGGCTGGCAGGGGCTCATCAATAGTGCTCCTCAGGGTTCAGTTCTAGGGCCAGTCCTGTTTAATGGTTTTATCTGTGATCAGGACGCAGGAGTTGAAAGCACATTTAGTATGTTTGCTGATGATACTAAATTGGGGGTTGCTATTGACTCTCTTGAGCGACTCTTTGGATGCAGAGTGATCTGGGTGTATCAGAGCATTGGAAAATAATCAGTGTTGTGATGTCTAACAAGAACAAATACCAGATTCAGCACCTGGGCTGGAGGAACACTGGACACAAGTACAGACTGGGAGAGGAGTGTGTGCAGAGCAGCCCTGCAGAAAGGGGTCTGGGGGTGCTGGTCAGCAGCAGCTCAGGGTGAGTCAGCAGTGTGTGCCCGGGCAGCCAGGAGGGCAAACCCCATCCCGGGCTGCATCAGACACAGCAGCACCGGCTGGGATTGGGATCTTCCCGCTGGATTCAGCCGTGCTGCGGCCTCACCCGGAGTCCTGTGTGCAGTGCTGGGCCCTACAGTTTAAAAAGGATGTGAAGGTCCCTGAATATATCCAAAGGAAGAGAAAAAGCTGGTGAAAGGGCTGGAAGGAATGTTCTATGAGGAGCAGCTGAGGACTCTGGGTTTGTCTAGTTTGGAGGAGAGAAGTCTGAGGGGTGACCTTACTGCCCTGAACAGCTTCCTGAGGAGGGATGTGGAGAGGGAGATGCTGATCTCTTTTCCCTGGGACCTAGCAACAGGCTGTATGGGAATGACTCAAAGCAACACTAGGGAAGGTTTAGGCTGAACACTGAGAAGCATTTATTTACAAGTAGGGTGGTCAAACACTGGAACTGACTCCTTAAAGAAGTGGTCAATGCCCTAAGCCTGTCACTGTTTAAGAGGGGTTTGGATGGTGCCATCAATAAAGGACTTTAGCTTTTAGTCAGCCTGGGAGTGGTTGGGCAGTTGGACTAAATTATCATTGTAGGTCCCTTCCAAGAGGAACTATACAATAGTACTCTATTTGGTTCTACCCTAAGGTGTCTTCCTTTCTGGCTGCAGATTTCTACCACCTCTCAGCAACTCTGACATCCATCAGATGTTCCACTATTCTGAATTTATTCAGTAACTGACCAGGAAGCTCAAGGTGTGTCTAAAATAATGTGTTTATTTTTTTCTGAATTCTTGATTGAATAAAGTACCCTAAAAAGTCACTGAGTAGTAGATCTGCCATACAAAATGAGATGACCATCCTTTTAGTAGTACGTAGTCACAGTATTGCTCATGTCATCCTTAAATTCCACTTACCCAAAGAAAAGAATGAGGCTAAGAGAAAGGCAGCTAATTTAAGTGTTTTGAAACCTATTTCACTCAGAGAGGTTAGCTCTGATCATTGCATCTAAAGAAGTAGTAGGTTGGGTTTTTTTTCCTGGAATACCTTGAGTTCTGGATCCATTTTGCCTTTTTTGTCTTTTAAGCAAAGCAGATAATCTAAGCATTAATGTTTTGTTGTGTTTTTTCTCAAAAATAATCCTCTAAATCATGCATGCATCAGGAAGCTTGTTACTGATCCTGAAAAGCAATAATGTAAGAATTTTATGTTATAGCAAATCATTCTGTTTAATTTCTATCTGAGTAGCAAAAAATCCCTCTCTGTTCAATGTAGTTTTGGATAGTTTTCAAGAATTGTCTTGACTTTGATTAATCACTAATTGCCAAAGTCATACTTCAGGTAGGCCTGATCCTTTAAACCATTAGAGCAAATAATTTGTTTGAGTCCTTGGGCATAAAGGTACCTTCCCTTTTCAGATTTCTGACAGAACAATTTCAAATTTCTTCATAACTGCTGGAAGATTTAATTCCTTAATCCTATAGTTGCCCTCAGTCATATGTATTATGGAAATGACATCATAGACCACCTTCTCTGGCTTTTGGAATTGACAGATGGAGTAGGAGTTGGATCTATAAAGGGGGTAGTGAAAATGAATAAAGGGATGGTTGCCTGCTGCCCTAGGGAGTTCTGCTGATAGCAATCTGTTAAAAATTGCTTGAGTTAATGCTATCACTGTAATATGTGGAAGATCTGATCACCATTTACTTTTGAACAGTTATAGCTGTGTTCTGCAATTCCATGTAAGACAGAAAGCTCTGAATCCAAGTGTTTCTTCTTGTTGTGCAGCTGGTTATGGTTTCACAATTTATTTGCTCGGACTGTATGGTATGGGTGGCAGCTGAAGATTCACAGGCTCTCTCTGGCTTTAGTCATTTAATCAGTGACATATAGAGATGGGATAAACATAAAATAATTGTCATATATAGCTTCAGCTTAAAACATGTATCCTGTAATTGGCAACTGTATTTCAGCAAACCCATCTGTTGGAAAACAACCATATTGTCTGAAAGTGTCAGGATCTCAATCCAGTATTATAATTTTTTTTGTTTTTGTCACTGTGTTATGAGATCAAAACTTAAGTCAGGCTATTCTTGCTGGAAAGGTCTTCATGAATAGCAACAGAGGAGGATAAGGATCCCTTTCTTTATATTAACTATTTTTAAATTAATAATACATGCTGCTTAAAATACTGGCCTAAATTCAATAATACTTTGAAATTATTCATTTTTAAAAATGTTGTTATCTTGATCCTTTCTGCATAAGATGTGGCAGGATTTTTGAGATATTTATCTTTCAAAGGCTTTCTCAGTATATTTTTCTGAAAAATATCACATTCCTTTTCCTTGTAAAAGCTTTCAGTTAGAGTCTCTCTGTGTCCAGCTTAGAAGCAACAGGTCTTAGAATTGTTTTCAAAATGCTAATGATTCCCTCAAGTATTATTTGTTATGTAAGTCCTCAGTAGTTGGGAAAAAGAGGTTATTCCTGCTAAAAAGTATTGAGCATGACATCTTTGGTTTTGGCTGCACGTAGAAAACAGGGGTTTCAGAAAGAACAAGATTGTTGAAATGCCTGTTTTTGCTAGGACTCACTTCTCTCTGTTTTTTGCTATTGTATTTGGCTCCGTATTTTTTAGCAGGTTCCTGGGTTAGCGGTCATACAACAGTCACTTCTCTATACTCACAGAAGGTTCTGTATGCTGTTGCATGTTGAACCTGACCAATCAGTCCATGTGAGCAAAAAGGCACCAAAGACAGTAACTTTTTAAATACACTCAGATTTGTGTTTTATGTCATTTTTGATCCACCTGTAATTGCTGAGATAATTGACACTATCCTAATAAGAATGTGTCTGAACATAAATTCTATTTTAAAGTTCAGGTCAGTTTATGCTGATTCACTTTGTCCGTCACTTACTTAACCTGACTTCTTAACTGTAGGTGCTTACTTAGGTCTTAATGGCTGCTTTTAGTAACATAACCTCATTTTAAAATTTCTTTTCCAAGAAAACTCACTTATTGGAAATGAGAAAGCTCTTTTTCTTGAACAAAAACTTGCTCAGTTTATCAAAAAATCTGGGTTGTCTTGAATGAAATAAATACATACCTTCCCAAAGACCAATCAGGACCTTTTAACTTAGAGAAAAGAAACAAAAAATAATGTCATATTTTATATAAATATAATGCCATACAAATTGCACCTGGGTTGGTGAAATTCTTGGTATAAATACAGGCTTGAAGATGAACCGATGGAGAGCAGGTGGGTGAGAGGCTGGGCATGACCAATGAGTACTCACAGCCCAGAAAGCCAAACGTGTCCTGGGCTGCATCCAAAGCAGCATTGGCAGTAGGGCCAGGGAGGGGATTCTGCCCCTCTGCTCTGCTCTGCTGAGACCCCACCTGCAGTGCTGCACCCAGCTCTGGGGTCCCAGCACAGGAAGGACATGGACCTGTTGGAGAAAGTCCAGAGGAAGTATGGAGCACCTCTCGAAGAGAACAGGCTGAGAGAATTTGGATTGTTCAGCCTAGAGAAGAGAAAGCTTTAGAGTGACCTAATGATGGCCTTCCAGTAACTGAAGGGGACTTACAAGAAAGATGAAGAGAGACTTTACAAGAGCATATAGTGACAGGACAAGGGGGAACAGCTTCAAACTGAGAAGAGATTTAGATTAGATATTAGGAAGAAATTCTTTGCTGTGAGGGTGATGGGGCATTGGCACAGGTTTCCCAGAGAAATAGTGGATGCCCTGTCCCTAGGAGTGTTTATGGTCAGGGTGGATGGAGCTCTGACCAACCTGTTCTGGTGAAAGGCATCTCTCTCCACAGCCGGGTGTTTGGAAATAGATGATCTTTAAGGTCCCTTCCAACCCAAGACACCCTTGGAAATTCAGGTGTGAAATAAGACATAATTTCTTACTGTGTAATATTAAGTGATGGAACCCACTGAAAAAAGGTAGGTATTTAATTTCTAGATGCTTTTTTGGGGCAGCATTGTTTATTTATGTGTAGTCTACAGAAGGCAATATGAGCTAATAAATTTTCTTGGCTTCAATAGCTATGATTAAATTCAAGGTTTAGCTCATTTGTTTTATAAAACAGATCCTACCCAATTGGTTTTTAGTTGCTCTTCTGAGCACTGACTGGAAATGCATAACACTGAGCCAAATTAATTTGTTATTTTATCCACACTTAACAGAAAGATAAAAGTTTGACCTTGTCAGTGTTAATAGGATGTTCCTTGTTGAATATCAGAGATACTTGCTGGAAATGAGCATGGTCCTAGAAATCTGAACACAAGAGAAACAGGACACAAGAGAAGAGGAATTGGAGGCAAGTAAACATAAACATTATCATTCTATTTCTGTTTTCATTTAAGAATTAGATAAGCAACAATTCTTACACTGGGGGAGTACAAAATGCTTTCTGGGAAGGGAGTAGGGATGTGGCTGGGGACTACTGTTGTGAGGGTCTTTGGCTAAGAACTTAGGTGTCTGGGAGCTACATGGCATCAGTTAGCCTCACTGGGAATACATGGGGGTATTTCTTCCTGAGAGTTAACCACAGGTCTCTGTTGTTTGACTGTAGCTTTCTCAATACTTCGTCCTCTGACTTTACCCCTGCTCTCCCAATTTCTCCCCTAACTCCTGTTCTCTAACCTCAGTGACAGTATGTCCTCAGTCATCGCACTCCATGAGGATACATATGAGGGGGAAAACTCACTCATATGTAAGGATAAGCAAGGATGTTGTATAATATCCTTGCTTATCCTATTATACAAGAATCCTTGACTATATACTAATAAAGACTAGGTTTTCTGTCTACAGAGGCACATGTCTTAATGCAATCTGAGACCTGTTAACTCAGGTTGTGATTCCACAAAAACTTCAAGCCAATGGAGGAGGCCGAAAAGCACAGGTTTAGCTTTCTTGTAGCTCCACAGATGTATTTCCTGTCAAAACAAAGACATCAGCAAGAGCACGCCTTTCCTAAGCTACTCAGTCTGCTTAAAGAGTTCTTCAGAAAGTATCTTTGAAAAGTGATTGGAGACTCATAGTAGTTCTAGTCACAGTGGCAGCAGGTAAGTACTGTTTGAGGTGTGGGACAGCAGGTAGAGTTGCCTTATCCAGACAGTTCAATTTTCTATAAAAAACTATTTACGTTTGGTATAAGTGAACTTAAAGCTAAGTGGATTTAGTAAAGTCCACTCTTCAGATTTTAATCCTGGAAGCACTTATCTGAGACCCTATCTCAAGGGGAAAAATAATCACTCGGTGTGACTAATGGAGTTTGGCCCAGTGTTCCAGAGCATATGTAAATACAGCAAACGAGTGTGTGCATATTTGGTTTTGTTTTTTCCTTTCACAGTTCCTTTTTCATTTATTAGGTGCTTTACAGGGAAAAGGATGGGAAGTGAGATGGGACAACAGACTATGTACAGAGGCTGGTTTGTATATAGAAAATAGAATATTTGATCCTATTGGAGAGTCCCAGAGTACGGAAGTGATTCTCTTTCAGGACTCCACAGGTAAACAGTTACATGAATGCTGCCTAGCTCTTTTCATTCCTGAGCTAATGGTGTTGTCGTTTGAACACAAAAGACTTCAGCATTCCCAGAGGTCTCTCTGTTCAAGTTTTCTATCTCCTGCTTGAGAAAGCTGGAGAGAATGACCTTGTAACATATTTCTGGCATCAGATGAGTGAGAAATGAGGTAGGATATCTCCCTGTGCTACCCTACCCATTGGCTCAGGAGTGATTCAGCCTTTCATCTTTCCGAAGTAAATAAATAGAGCTCTCTGCAGTGTACCATGGCTAGTGGTTTCAGTCATGACCTTAGAAGTTTGTGTTCTCTTTGCTCCATGTATTTATCTTCACTCTTCTCAGAAGAATAACTGCTCATTGTACTTTTTTTCCCTGAGCCTTTGTTATGGTTCTCCACTTCTTTCCTAAATTTGTTACATATCATATAACAAAGAGAAAGCCTAGGTGTATGATCAAATCAGTGCCATTTGATGGCAAAATGTGAAACTATGTTCCAGATGCATGCTGTTCGTTTATATCTTTTCAGGAAAGAAGAAAATCTAGTAGCCAGAGCATATCACAAAGGCACAAATAATATACACAGCCCCTGTATTTCTACTTCTTCCTCCAGGATTTTTAAATACCTTTTAAGAGTTCCTTAATCTCTCTATGCTAATCATAATATTGTATAAATAATATTTTCTGTAACATTGTGTAATATCAGGATAAAAACACACGAAAAGTGTGGGTTTTTTTATAACTATTGTTATAAATTTATATTACTATTGATGAACTAAAAACCCTAGCACTCAAACAGAAAAATATTTCTCTGCTAGAATTATGTTTTCAGACTTCATTTAAGTGTTTGAAACTATGGAACATTGCAAAACCCTGTGAAAGTTTTGTTTCAGTCAGAGATAATCCAAACACATACGAACAAGATATTCCTCAAATTGTCTGAAAGCAAAAGGTTATTTTACAAACAGAATGAGTAAGAATAAATGTATAGTTAGTACTGGGTGAAAAACACTTACATGAATTAGTTCCAAAACAGTTGCCTGATAAAGTAGTCAGCCTTGCTAATGTGTTTCCCAAGCACAACTCAATGTAACTGACAGCATGGCCTGTTACACTATGATTTTTGCTAATTCTGACTATATTTAAAACAATAGAGTGATTTATACTTGATATAGAGTTTGTAAGTCTCATAACTGGATACTGTTGTATAGCAGCAAAAGCTGTTCCTCTGGTGTTTTACATTACAAGCATATATAAACAATTTATTATGTGTATACTAATATTAATATCAATCAATTTCAGAATAGCTCTGTACTGTAGCATAAAGTCTAAAATTGTATATTCATACACTAAAATACATACATTTTCAAAATAATAAGCTTTCCTATTTGCAAAGCTGTAGAAGTAGAAGAGTTCCTTACCCTGTTAGAAAAAAAAAAAGGTGAAGGAGCTTGACTGTGATTAGAATCTGGATCACTGGATCACAAGTGTCTTAATGAGAAACGAGTATTGTGTATTCAATACATTCATGTATTTCTATTATGAGTTTACTGGGTTTTTCTAAACATGACATTTTGCAGAATAGTCAATTTTTAAAGCAGTGTTATTATAAAACAAAAAATTGATAGAAAAATAGATAAATAATATCTTTTTCTTTTTAAATCTAGCAAAAATCTAGTTGGAGTAGCTGATTTAGGTACAGCAAGATTTCTTCTCAATTCTGAGCAAATTAAGAATTTTTAATGGCCTATTAAATGTACTTCTGTTAGGACATGTTTATCTACATTTTAGGGCCTTCTCATCCCTCTTGTCTGTCTAATGCTGGTTTTCCTCTCATATTTGTTGTTGTGGTGGGTTTTTTTTGTTGTTGTTGTTTGGGTTTGGGTTTTTTTCCTTGTTTTTATGTAAATTCCCAAGGAATTTCCATTTCAGCTGTATTCCAGCCTTTCATAGAAAATTTTTAACTAAGACCAAATCTGCCCATACTTGGTGACTTGGTATCTAGAACCAGAAGCAGATACTGTAGAACTAAAAGGTGTACTATTGAAGGTAATCTGTATATCTTAGTAAAGATATGGATGATTTGGATACCATTAGTTTGAGAACAGAATTAGTTTTTGGAAAAATACAAACCTTCTTTATTTCAAACCTTCCTTAGTAATTTATGGTGCTTTGGGAGAATTTTTTTTTAGCTTATTATATATTGTAGAGTTCATAGGATTATTCAAACTGAATTACTTGCTATAAGAATCCTTCTTATCCTGCCTAAGGTACCTTCATATTGTTTTTTCTCAAAATGTGGAAGAAAAATGTTTTTAATTATATCCGCTAGAGTAAATACAGAATTTTTGCATATCAACATAAAAAAACCACAAAAACCGATCCACAGGATGTCACTGCATTGGCCTGATGGTCTGTGCTGCAGGTTCATACCTAGTGAAAAAAAATCCATACCCGCAAGTACCTAATGAATTAGCGCATAGATGTTTGAGTGGCATGTGTGAAAGACTGTGGTTTTATCTGAAGAATGCATGTTACACGAGTAATTGGTACAGTATGGAACAAAGCTTCAGCAAACAAAACATAAGGACCAGATCTTCACGAGTGTAAGTTCAGGTAGGTTACTCAAATGCTGTCAGTCTTGACACACAAAGGACCTTTCCCATTATTTAATGTACAAATGCAGGAACATTCTCTGCTCTTTGGAAACTACCAGGATGCCATTGATCTAGTTCCACGTATAGCAAAAATCCATTAGCTGCTGAATGCATGAGGTAAAATTGCTGGTGTTTCTTACTTATTGGTGCTGTAAGTCTTACTTATAGAGGTTTTTTGATATAATTATGTTTATTACTTTGATGCACCCTATTCAGTTGTGTGTTCAAACAGTGATTGTGTAGGAAATAGGAAGTGTACAGAAAAACCTTTTCCTTTCTGACCATTAGGTGGAGCTAAAAATCTCTTATATGGGAATATTATTTAATTTCTTTCCATCTAATTGTCCATGTCTATTTGGTTTTGTTGTGTTTTCAGTTTTCCCTGACAGAGTGTGGCAGTATTGTATAATCTCCTTTCAGAAAATTTAAGACACTGGAGTTGGTGTTACTTAAAAGCTGAAAATTTTCAAAAGTTCAGTAATAAAATCATCATAATGAAGGCTTCCATAATTGTTGTCAAGCTTTTAGGCTAAATGAATGTTTAAGCACTTTACTGGGTTGTGTCTTACATATTCTTTATACTTCTGGATTGCTGCACTAAAATATCTGGTGAAAGAAGCCTGTTTGTCACATGGACCCTAAATACCTAATTACCTGTCTTCCTGATGTCAATTTTTAAAATTGTTAAAACCAGCTAAAATTTGTGGTCTGGGAGGTCCTGATACTTAAACATAATTTGAATGTGTTGTGTCCTGGTGTGGCATGGGCTTTATTTAGGCAGAGTGCTGCTACACACAGATGCAGTTAAAACTGGGCTGCAAATGTCTTAATTATATTTGTAATTTGCAGAGCATGCAACTGTCCTGACCTGAGGGAGGAAGGCGACAACTGGTGGTTTATAGGATTTATTCTTCTTTGTAATTACAGAAGGAAGTACAAGAGATTCTAAATGTGTTAGCAATAGTGTGATTTTTGTAGGAAGAAAAGGAAAAGTATTCCAAATTATCGCTCGTCTTTCTGAAAGTCTGTAAATAAGTTTGTGGTTATTATAAATAGACAAAGCTGCTGTTTACATTCTATTTTGTTTATATTCCACTGAGATAATTTGAAGAATTCCTGCATGTTCCTTCATACTGTCCTTCACGCTATGTATAGGGTTCTGTAAAGATTTTTTGATTTTTTTAATGATATGTGTGTAGTATTGACAATATTTTTATCATTCTGGTTAATTGTCTAAACTTTAATTTCTGCTGTGACACACATTTCTTTCCGAATCTGATGTAAAACGCAGAAGCCAGTATTCTTTTAATGTGTTCAATTAATGGTTTTCATTTTTAATAGTCTATAGTAGTAAATTGCAAGCCATAAAATACTGTTGAATTGGCTAGATGATACTTGCAAGGCAGAAGCAAACCTTATAACTGGTTTTATGGAGGAGAAAACACTTCTTTTAGGAAATAAAATGGTATTTGTGTAGTATTTAACAGACAGAAATCGTAACAAATCACTTGCTGTAGTAGGGCAATACAAATACTGTTTTCACTGAGAAGATAATTGCAAGCTTCAATGGTTGTCACTGTTTTGGAGACTGATTCAGAGAATCTTTTCTCCTGAGGGAAACTGTCCTGGTTAATTGTCTCAGTTCATTGAAGGCCCTTGTAATCTATAAAAGAGTCTCTTCATGCCTCTTGTCTTAGTAAAATCTAGTGTGTTTGAGGAGTCTTGAAAAGTCAGGAGGAATTTTATGTGGTTTACATTGATGTTGTTTGACCTCTAAGAATGGGTTTTCACACTAGCCACATGACTAGGGCCATCCTTTAGTATTTAATAGGGATAACAGTATTTCTTGGATGAAAATTAGTAGTTACCCAGAGAAGGACATAATTTTTTTTAGAATTAATATAGTATGTTAATCTTACTACTCAGCAGATCTGTATAAATGTAACAGGAATTAAGTTTTCACTTCAATGATTGTTTTTGTGCTGAACTGGGCAGCACTTCTGTCATGCTGGTACAGTTATGGGTTTCTTACATGTTTTATGCAACATGGTATGCTTGTTTCTGAATAATTTCTTCTAGAATGATTGTTTTACTCTTGTACAGCTAGTTTATATGTTGATGTATGTGGAATTGCACACCAGATCGCCTACTTTCATATGAAAGTGTGGTCAGACCCATGTTAGTGACAGGTTTTATGCTGCGTATCAGTACTGGGTTTGCCTGGCAAGGTTTTGGTAGGAGGGGGTCTGCAGGGGTGACTTCTCTGATAAGCTCCTAGAAGCTTCCTTGATGTCCAACAGAGCCAATGGCAGATGGCCCTGAGAGGAACCCGCCACTGGCCATGGCCGATCCCATCAGGAGTGGTAGTAATGCCTCTGTGATAACATATTAAAAAAGGAAAAAAAAGCTATTGAGAAGACATAACTGCAGCTAGAGAAGAGCAGGGAGAGAATATGTGAGAGGAACAGCTCTGCAGACACCAAGGTCACTGGAGAAGGAGAGGGAAGAGGCGCTCCAGGCTCTAGACCTGAGATTCCTCTCCAGCACATGGTGCAAACCATGGTGAGGCAGCTTGCGGTCATTCTGCCACAAGTTACAATGACTGAAGATGGAGAGAAGTCTGTGAAATTTGGTGGTCATCATGGTAAGCACAGTAGAACAGAACAGCATTTTACTCACTTGATAAGGTCAGTAGAACAGAACAACATTTGCTCTTACCAAGGACAGTAAAACACAACACCACAACTTTGGAGAAATAAATAAAGGATGCGTTTTAGGCAAACAGAAGTCATGCAAAACACAAGCAGGATGCCAGCTCAGCTCTGCAAGGCTGGCAAAGTAGAAGTTGTGCAAAACAATGATACTGCACTTACTCAGAAGCAGGGGTTGGGGAACAATCACATAGAAAGGACACTGGACATTGAAGACCCCAAAAGCACCAGATAAGGGCTTCTGATAGGGAGAGCAGTTATGTCAAATAAAGTCAAGTAAGTGAGGATAGCTAATAAATATATAATCAGTGTGTATGATAGAATCTCAGTTCACTTGATGCTCAGGGCACTCAAATGGAGGAAGGGTCCCCCGAGTGAACCAGCATGCTTTCTAATACTCTAAACTGTGTTAGAAAATTTCTATCCAGCCAATTTCAGTATCAAACATACTAAGGAATTGGAAGAGCTTGGTGTTCCCAAGGATTTTGTAAATACTTGTTTTTCTGGTCTTCAGAATATTTGTTTGCATGCAGTAATAGAGTTAAAAGTTAAATTCTAAATTACATGATGTTATACTGATGAAAGTTAGCAAAAATATAGAGTCTGCTTTAAAACTGTATTCCTGAGAGTACAGATTTCTTCTTTATTCCTGCTCCTATGATTGACAAGGGTTTGAGGAACTATAAATTCCACTTAAATACAGAACAAATTAGTGATACAAAATTCATGGCCAGCATTTACAGTAAGTTCCTATTTTTTTAAAGTAGACATGGAATGCCATCTAATGCCAAAATCTGTTTTTGTTTTTTAAATATTTAGCAGAGGACAATGATTTCGTAAATGATCTGGAATTTATTCAAGAATATGTTAGCTAAGTGTTTGTCCATGAGAAGATACTAAGAATCTTTTTATCAAAAAAATGAATGCTTTGCTCACATGCAACTACAAATTTAGTAAATATGTGTAAAACTAAAATTGCTTACTTATGAACAGCCTTGGATTGTGATAGATCCACTACCTAAACCAATGGGCTAGCAATGGTACTTACAGGTACATTAAATAATGATTAGTGAAGGAAATTCAAGTGAAGTTACAGCAGTAAGCAGAATTAAGAGGCCATCTGAATGAGGTTAAACATGGCCAGGTGCCAGGTCTTTCCCTTGAGGCACAACAACCTCATGGAACACCACAAGCTGGGGGCAGTGTGCCTGAAAAGCTTCCTGGTGGGAAAGGACCTGGTGGTGCTGGTGACAGCAGCTGAACATGAGCCAGGGTGCACCCAAGTGGCCAAGAAGGCCAATGGCATGCTGGCCTGTATCAGCAACGGTGTGGCCAGCAGGAGCAGGGCAGTGATTGTCTCCCTGCATTCAGCACTGGTGAGGCCACACCTGAAATCCTGTGCTCAGTTCTGGGCCCCTCACTCGCTGTGGGACAGACATGGAAGTGCTGGAGCATATCCAGAGAAGGACAATGAAACTGGTAAAGGGTCTGGAGCACAGATTTTATGGGAAGCAGCTGAGGGTGCTGGGGTTGTTAAACCTGGATAAAAAGAGGCTCAGGGGAGACTTTATCACTATCTATGACTGTCTGAAAGGAGATTGTATCAAGGTGGGAATTGGCCCCTTCCCCCAGGCAGCTAGTGACAGGACAAGGGGAAATGGCCTTAAGTTGCACCACAGGAGGTTCAGGTTAGACATGAGAAAGAATTTCTGCCTGAAAGGGTTATCAAGCATTGGAATGAACTGCCCAGAGAGGTGGTGGAGTCACCATCCCTGGAAGTGTTCAAGAAATGACTGGAATGGCACTATTGTTTAGTTGTTGTGGTGTTTGGTCAAAGGTTGGACTCAGTGATTTTGGAGGTCTTTTCCAACCTTAATGATTCTACGATTCAACATCAAAAAGCAAGGAAAGAAATTTACTCATCTTGAATTATATATGTACTTTGAAGCTTTGTGAGAAAAGCTTGGAAGATCAGTATTGGGTTACAACTATCAACAGAAAAATGCTGAAAAGCTGATAAAGCCGTAGCTGCTAAGGAGGAGGAAGATTAGTAGGCTTAAGAATTGTATACTTAGTGACTGTAACTGTCCATAGGTCACACCCACCCATTTTTTATTCAAATACGGATACTCTAGAGTTTGCCTAGAAGCCAACAAACCTGAGGAGTTCAAGCAAGTGCATAAGGGTTGTCTTTGAACGAGGGATGAGAAAGTGAGCGTGAAAGCTGTCATTCTCTGAAAGCAAATACAAGACTTGTGAGGCTGTTCCACCTGAGGGAACAGTGCATCAAAGCTATTAAGTTGCATGTACTCTTCATGGTTTATACTGATGCTGTGCTTACAAATACCAGCCATTTTACAGCACAATGCTTTGTTTTTGTATTTTGATTCAGATCTGAATGAACCATTATCAGCCAATAACCTAAGAAAATAGGAACTTTTTTGTCAAGAAAAGGACTGACACCGAAGAGTGGCCTCCAAACCCTGAGAGATTTATTCAGTGCCTGTTGGAACCTCTGTCTGCTCATTAAGGGATGTTAGACAGGTCACTTGCATGGTAATCCAAAGTTTAGTGAATAAAAAGTTTCTGATGTATTTTTTAAATCTGAGAATTAGGACCGTCAGAAGTGGAATGGTTGTTTAATAATAACAATTTTAAAAAGGCCTTTTGCTCCTAATTAGGTTCTTATACACTTTATTAATTATTGGAGCAAAATTATTCTTTTATCATTATTATTTAGTGTTATTAGCATATTTTCCATGAGGAGCACCATGTTTTGTTCTTCAAATACTGTATAATACATTTGAGAAGATCATGTGGTTTTGGAAAGCTATTATTTTTTCTTTGGAATTACATTTTCAGATGTCATTGTTAGTGGTTCCAAAATTTCAAAGTTCTTGTGAAGCACTAGCACAGAGCTGTGGTGGTTTTTTTGCTTTCTTTTTCTTTGTTTCAGCTGCTGTAAGAAATATTACATGTCTGTAAAGTCTCTTTTCTGAGATGAAAAATGTCTCTTTTCTGAGAGAAGCTCCATAATTTTGCAGCTTCATCAGAAAGCGAGCTTTATAAATAGGCCATGCTGAATGGATTTAGCAAAAAGTGATGTAGTGACATTAATTATTTAGAAGAATAATAAAATTATAAATAAAATAATAAAATTAATGGATTTCTGCTATCTGACTAGTTCCATCCTTAATATTTGTGTAAATGTAGTTATTGGTCAGAGGGATGAGCAAGTAAAAAAAATCAGGGAGAAGATACCCTAGTTTGTGAATCTGTTGTCTTTCCTTATTTTTAAAATCAAGGGTATTTGTTTTGATACAAAAGACTGTGAATGTACAAAAAGAATAGAAAGAGAAACTACAGGAAAGGTCAAAGATGAAGCATGTAGAAATTCTAGTAAATACATATAGCAGCCTGGCAATCCTTGTCTGACACATCCCACTGCGTCACAGAATAGAAGGGAAATAGGGACCGCTGACTTTATTCAGGAAGCTTGTTGTCTGCTGACTCATTGACTCACTATTGTTCATTTCCAGAAAAAGTGGTTCCCTATGAGAAGAAGACTTCATAATTAGCTGAATAGTTCTGAGGAAAGTCAAGAAAAAAACACCAAGGTTTTGAGTGTACAGAGTTTTTTAACTCCACATGATATGCTTTTTTTTTTTTTCTTTTTAAAAGGCAGCCTAGCTAGAACAGAAATGCTGACTAAGCCAAAAGCATACCTGCTTAGTGCAAATAAAATTTGATTGTGATAAGGTAAGAAAAGCTGAAGAAACACAAGCTTTTGGTAGGTATCAGGAAAAAGACTACAGATATTTTTGAAAGTAAAGCTTAAAGATTCCACTTGCTTAGGTACTAAAGAGAGATGCCTCGCTTGTAGGGAGATGTCTGCAGATGTTAAGAAAAAAGGTTTTCAGAAAGTAGTTACTTTGGAACTCTCCCACTGCTGGAGTAGGAACGGCATGGATATTCAAATGGCTCTTTGCGTGCCTTTAAATTCAATGCCTGCTTCCTGGTATTTAATGAAAAATCACTTGTAGAGGTCTCTAGTTGTTCATTCTTATGTGATGCTAGCAGCAATTTCACGAAATAATTGTTAGTGGCTATCTGTCATAATTCTTGTTTGAAAGAGCAGTCACAGCCTTAGCACTATTTACAAGCAGCTGAATTGGGGTAAATTTATAAACCCATTGTCCTAATCTCTTAAAGGAAGAGACATACTGTTACCTTTTTTTAGCAGGCATGTAGTAATGTAGAGAATTACTTTCTGTTTCCTATTTGTATCATCCTTCTGCTTTTAAGCTTAAATATGGAAAAGTATCTGGCAGAAGGAAAAAACCAAAGAAACCTGGAAGGAGAAGGAAGTTTGCTTGATGGGAAAAAGAAGAGTTCTCATTAAGAGTCCCTGATTAAGGTTTTTTTCTCCTCTCAGTGGTTGTTGGTTACTGGAGCTATGAAATACACTTGTTTGAAGGGCCCTGAGATCATCCCTCCTCCTGGGGGTTTGGCTACCTCAGGGCTAATTTAATATCATTGAGGACTATCCCCTCTCTCTGGTAAGCTTGGAGAGATCCCTCCAAGAGATATCCCTTGCAGACAGCACTGCAGAAAGTCCTTACCTTCCTGTGGGAACTGGCCTGAGATGCTGCTCTAGTAGTCACTGATCCCACCTGAGCTACAGGCACTACTGTACAGCTACATAGTCCTGTCTATGCCTGGCCTTCAGCCTGCTCATCTGGGTCCAGACCCTAGGGCACAGGATGATATCCCATCCTGACCTTCCTCATCACTATGGCCCTGTCTGGTGATCACTTGTTATCCTTACAGGGCCTGGTCCTAACTCAGAATTGCTGGCTTGTATTCCTGGCTGTCCTCAGCCCTGTCTCATGACCTTGACCTTGCCTGATGTCCTGGGCTCTGGGCAAGCTTCTGGGGTCTCCTTCAGCTCCCACCTCCCCTCCCTTATGGAGTCACCAGCCTGTGCAGCATGACAACCTCAGACTTTCTTGAACTCACAACCCAGTCAGCCTGTGAGGAGGGATGCACTTACAGTACTTACATTGGCATACATTAGTGTGTGAGTTGACACAGGCGGGCAGAGGGAACAACCACAAACTTGTGGCTTGAACACAAAGAGTGAATTAATTTCTGTTACCCTGTGAACAGGGGTATCCCCAAAGCAACACCTGGGCAGAGGTGTACAAGTGGACATGCAAGCATTCTTAAACTCCGTCCATGCTAAAGGATCACTGGCCTGCTCTTCACGTATGCTTATCCAGAGTTATTCCCAGCTGCAAGTCACTTGAACAATTTACAATCCTCCTCTCCAGTCTTCTGCTTTTTAATCTTTTTGCCACAATAATTAGTGTATATATTACACTACTGTGTAATAATTTCACATTTATTTTGGCATTTGAAGCAGTCATACTGATAGGTATCCTGGGAGAAAATTGTGCTTGTGAACGTGCCTAACAGTCAGCACAATGAAAGGTGTCTCTCCAGACCCAGGAAATTAGGAACTAGATTTCTGTCTAGTTATAGAAAACTGTTGCCCAGAGGGGAGAACTACAACAGTCTGGAACTGGTACCAAAGGCAAATATGCCTTCCAGGAATATCGAAGATTATCTAAGAAAAGATACCCCCAAAAAATCCACCAAAAAATCCATTTGCAGTTTCATCTGGCATTAATACAATCCCCCAAAAGAGCCTGATACTCTTGATCATTCCATTACATTCTTCGCTTTTGTAGTCTACCCTGCTTTGTCCTTCACGTGTTCCCCTGTAAGAATGGAAGATGAAGTTCCAACAAATGACCTTGTTCTGTACACATAATTCAAGCTGGACTAATTACTTTAATTACTGGAACCTTTTATGATCACAGTTTCACTGTCTTACTGCAGGGTTTTTTGTAGGCTCAGTACCTATTGTTCATTTGGTTACAGAACAGGGCTTTACGAAGAGAGTATCAGGGTACTGTGCCAAGCTCTCGTTACAGCTGTTTCAAAATGAAATCCTAGAAGACTATTCATGTACGAAATTATACTTTGGTGAGAACATAATTCTTCCAAGTTCTCTTCTGCGATGATTTTACTGCACTATTACAGTATTGTACAGGAGATATGCACCTTCTTTGTGTTTCACCAATGCTAATGGAAACAGATTGTTATGCTCTACTAAGTTACAAGAGTTTCAGATCTAGAGGTTGATCTTGTGTAAATTATTCATTCATTAACTCATGTGGGCCAGTGCAAAATGAGTTAACAATGTTATTTAAGCTGTCTGAAATAACCAGGTGTAATTTGATGGACATGGGTTGGGGAGTATTACACAGTTCTCTCCTTTGGCAGATCTGAGGTGTTGACATCTCTATCTACAGAACAGGAGATACTTGGGAAATGTTAAAGTAGCAATTTCTTCTCTATTTCTTTGTATCATTTTATCTTTGCATTTAACCTGCCAAGGCATCAGAGAAAAAAATTAGGAGTTTTATTGACTAAAATGCCTTTCAGATCCTCTTCAGTGAACTTTGTACAGGCTTCAGAACATTGTCATCATACCCTGAAACAAATATGGTTGTTCCTCTTTGTAACAAATGAGGGATTATTATCCATTAATTATTTGTGAACTTGATACAAGTGGATGCTTTAAGGTGGGTAATTGCTGAGCTATCCAAATTCTGAGGGTTCATGACTGATGGAATCCTGCTCTGGTGGGCATGTGGGAAAGAAGACCAGATTTTTTAACCTTCAGAATATACTTAACAAAATAGTCTCAATGTTGTATTTCTATCACTTTCAGAAATTCAACTAAGTCTGTGGAGATACTATTCTTTTATTCTATGTGCTTTTCTTCTCCTTCTGGACTCCATTTCAGTTTCTGTTGCAGGTTTGGACCTTTGTGGACTTGCTGGTATCTGTTCTGTTTTTTATTAAGTGGAAACAGAAGCTGGCAAAGAACAACCTTCAGCATCTGCCTGTTCTACTAGCTTTCCTTGAACTTCAGCTGACAGAACATTGAGAAACATCATCCCACGTCCTCATGCAAGTTGCTTGTTATCTGCCTTGAACCTGTCAAGGCAAGCTTAGCCAGACTTATCTTCCCAGAAGTAAATTAAGAAACACTCCCAGGAAGTCCTTTGCCAATAAATCTGAAGAAGAAGTAACCTCATATGGCAAAACAAAGATATTGGGAAAGTCACCTTTTCCACGTGCTCTTAAAAAGAAAAGAAGTATTCTTACATTTGCCTATTGAATGTACAGTCAATGAAAGCATAGGTTTCACACAAATTTACAGATTAACTATTAGGCTTCTCACACTATCCCATTGATATGAAATCTACAAACATTTTCCCTTCATTAGGACTTTTAGTTAGTTATTTCAGATGAAGAATACTTTCTTACTCAGATTAAGAAAACTTCTCCCTCTCCAGTTGTAAGAGAAAGATGTAAGAGTGGATTAGATCCAGAGCATAAAATCACAGAATCATAGGATAATTTGGGTTAGAAGGGACTTTAAAGATCATCTAGTTACAAAGATATAGGACTAAAGATCAAAACTCTCCCAAAGACTGGAGGTCACTGAGTGCATCTCATATTTATTTGTTAATAACAAATTGAACTCATAATTTTATTTTTACAGTTCGGAAAATTAAAGCACTAAGAGAGCTAGAACGCAGCTTCTAAGGCAACCTGATTTTGAATGTCTGAGTTGGACATGCCTTTCAGAAGCACTGAATATCTGGAAACTCCTGTTAGAACTGAGGAAAATTTGCCCTTGTTCAAAGCTATGTTAGCTACCAGCCCAGGCTTGCCAATTTGAAAGAAAACACTACTACATTATAAAGCATAGCAGGATATGAATCTGAAACCAGTTACATTAACATTCTTGGGTTATTAAGTTCACCTTACTGCTGGTTTTAGAGCACTGGGGGTAAGTGGCTCTGTTTCTGACTACAAGGATAGCATTCAGAAATAAGCAATTAAACAGAAGTAAACAGCAACTCTGTGAGGCATTTTTCGAGATTATATGGAGAAACAAAATAACTAGTTATAAATTCCGTAACTTAGGACAGGTCAACACTGATAAGCTCCATTTCCACACCTTTATGCTCCATTCTGACGGAAAGCCATGCGCCCCTGTTAATAAAATGGGATACCTAAACTCTGCTTCTTACTGGAGCTGGTGAATTTTAAAGGAATGGCATAGCAATAAAAACTTCCAGATAACCAGTTTTGTGTTTAGCAAGTATGGAATCTAGGGGAGACCCTCATTGTTACCAGTGGATTTTGAACCTTGATCTGCTGCTTTTCATTCCCCTGAATCACTGACCAGAATACATAATCTTGTGTACACGCATTGCGCAGTACTATTAAGCAAGCACCTAACAGCCTGACTCAATAGTAGTGTTTGATTTAGCAGATTGGTGAACTCTGCACTGCAATAAGAGATGAGTCATTTTTATCGACTGTGGCAAAACAGCCAAGTGGGCCTTACCCAGGGTTCGTGAATATTTCCATACATGAGTTGCATATCAGTAGCACACATTCAAAGCAAGTATCTCGTCAAGAGGACAATTTCCTGTGCTACCCAGGGACACTAAAATACTTCTAAGAGAAAGACATTTAGCCTTGTGCAAGGAAAAAAAAACACTAAGGTGAGGAGCTTGTGGAAAACTTAAGAGTATCAACAGTATCCTCCACAAATATGGCGGAGTAAGAGCAAGGCTTCTGTGGAAGCCTCTTTGAGTTCCAAAAGAAGAATGTCATCCACGCTGTCAAACTTGAGACTTAATTCTGTCTCCCAAGGCTTTTGCTGCAGGATCTTTTGCAGCTAAATCAGGATAGAACCCGTGAAGTCAGTAACGCCAAAATTACTTCCAGCAGCTGTCTGGCCCTCTTTTCTCTTTTTGTATCAAGTAAAAGGAAATGTAAGTAGAGAAAGATTGGATTTTTAGTAGTGCATTCATCTTAGATTCTTATGTAGTATATAAGAATAAATATATATCTAGTAAAGAACTGGATGTATATTGGAACTTAATAAAGAAAAATAAATAAAAGAAATAAAATAAAGGAAAATAAAATAAAGAAAATAATTCTCAAAATAAAGGAAACTCTCAGATCGAGATAAAAAGAAATAATTAATTGCTAATAAGTGACTTGGTGATAAAACATAAAAAAATGAATGTGGTTTAGGTGGAAAATAACATGAAGTATCTCAGGTTTTTTGGTGGGAAGGTCTTACAGTAGAGCCATTATAATTTTAATTGCTATATTTTAAAAGTTACATTTTAATTAGTTACTAGTTATATTAATAGCCCTAGAACAGTTCCTTAGTTTTAGAACAGGGCCTGGACATTTTTGTCCTGTGTGTCTTGTATATACAACAAAATCCTTACGCATAGCTGCATCTCCTGACTGTTAATAAAATAGTTAAACAGTTGCAGGATCTTGTTAGCATAAATACAGTACTTGGTTTATTGTTTAACAGATAGTACCTAGATAATTGCCAAACTAGGACATTTTTCTTTCTGATGGTAAGTTATTATGAAGTAATTTGTCTTTTAAAATAGACTGCTTTATTGATAACTTCTGTCATGGCGTCATCTAGTGTGTTTGACTATGTAAAGGGTGAGAACTTAAGGAGTACACATGGGCTAATGGGAGTTAAATGTCACGTGAGACATGAAGGCCTGCTGTTATCTTTCTGAAGTGCAGCGTGACATGAAGACATGCAGCTTCCCATGACAACAGGTTGCTGCCTAGCCTTCTGATGACATCTGGTAGGGTTATAGACAATCTGTAGCAAAAAAAAAAAAAAATCTGTACAATATGTAAAGATGTATAATTGACTCCCTGTCCTTATCAAGCCAGCATGAGTTAGTCCTGTTCCTTCTTCCTCTGTCTTAATTAAACATGTAACATCTGTTGTGGGGGTGGGTTTATAGTGCCTGTCTGCCTGTACTTGATGACATTGTTGCTTGCTTTGGCCTTTCTTCAAGTATTCAGAAAACTAAGTTTGGCCCAGTTAGTCTCTTTTGAATCAGATGTCAGGTTAACTCTGTTAGAGCTGAAGAGGTAGGAGGTGATCTTTGGACAGCTAACAAAAGATAAGACACACTGAAAGATAAGTACATTCCAGAAAAAATGGAGTATGGTTAAGACACACTGAAAGATAAGTACATTCCAGAAAAAATGGAGTATGGTATAGAGAAAACCTGCAGGTTGTGTTACTCAGAAACAAAAGGTGGAGTACTTTACCTCTGGGCGGAGCAGAATAAGGATGCTATTCTTTTTAAGTAAAATTAGCGTGGACTTAGAAAAGGAGGATCAGGCCTTACAAATCTGATATCCTTTTCTGGAGACAGGAAAGCGAAGAGAGTCACAGCAGGAAAATATTGACATGATTAATCAAGACAAGGGGAAAGCTTTTTATACAGGAACATACAAAAGTCTTAATCCCAAACCCAAGGAGTAAGGTAGTACACAGTGTAAGTGAATAAGAAGCTAGTTGCAAGTTCAAAGACAGAATGGTGCAAGACAGGATTACAAAGACTGGAAATGAATTACTGTGAGACTGGAACGAAAGGGGAACAGTGAGAAAGCTGAGCAAAAATAGTCTTTGACAATTGTGTTATTTCACAATTGACAGTCTTATGGTGTCCAACACAAGTATGTTGATTCTCTGTTCAGTAGAAGCTTTTGCATCTCACATGACAAAGCAACATCTATAAACACATAAAAGAAAAATGTTCTTTGAATATTAGACATCTTTGAGGTCAGATGAACAGGTATAAAGAATTGATTTGATTATTTATGCTATGGACCCTGAACCATCCATCCTTTATAGCTATAAACACCTTTGTGTCCCTACAGCATTCCTGACTGCTGGGAGTACTTCAGTGATGGTGGTGCTGACAAGAACGTGAGACAGAGAAGGCATGTCAGTTTTCTTGTGCTTATAGCTCCCTACTGAGAGCCTCAAAAACTGAGTCTGGAGACAGTCCTTCAAAGCCTGCCAGCTTCCTTAAGGCTGTGGTGGACATAATTTGTTGACACCTTCAAACAGCCAGCCTTCTCTGCTCTTTTGCAGGTGAAAGAGATAGTTTTTGGATAGTTTCTCATAACATGGTTAGGAGCACAACACCACTTCATTGTTTGAACAGTCATCCTAAAGACTGAGAAAAGGCTATGGCTAACTATCTCAATGTGCAAGCATGACTGCTTTTAAATAAAAGTAGCTTCAGTCTGTTGGAAGGGCTCTCAGTCCCCCATTTTTTGAGTGCCCAAGATATCCCTCCATCTACCAGCTGTGAGTTCAGGTGAAGATCCCTGTATCAGATCTGGTTAATACACTAGCACTCTAGCTGTCAGTTAGCCCTACGTCAGGATATTAGACTACACCTGTTCCTAGAGGAATATTAGCAGACTACTCAGGTCCCTTCAGACTTAGCACTGCTCTCCCCTTTGACCTTTCTGTCACCTTGCTAGGTAACAGCTGATAACCTGGTCTCAAGACAAGGGGAAGTACCTGTAACCAGCTGGAACTGTTGGTCAGGGCCTCGATGGCATAGACAGGGCTTACTGTCACTGCCCAGCCTTCCCTAGAGCATCCTGCATCTTGCCATTTCAGCTTCCCAGGGCTGCCAGCCCCTGCGCCAGTGATGCCACAGCAGGGACGCTCTCTGGCTCCCCTGAGCACTGCTAGGCCCCAGGGCTGATGTTCCAGCAGCTCCTCCACTTGGCTGTACTAACATGGTAAGATAAGCTGAAGGACCCATGTTATCTGTTGCTGCTATCTCTGTCGGAGCTGTGTTACAGAGACAGGAGGCTGAAACCTGAGGTGTTCTGTATCATGAAGGACAATACAATGAGTTTAAAGGAGATGCACCAAAGGATAGACAGGTTTATTGTCTGATCAATTAACTCATATCTTTAATTTTTTTTTTTCTGGAGTTAAGGACACATAGGTGGACTTATATTCTAAAATGTTAATTAAATGGACTTGGATGGATGGGTGGATGAATGTGCTGATGTATTACTGTTACTTCTTAAAAGAATGAAACTTCTTTCATTAGATGCATCACATGACCTTAAACATCTGCCCATGCCTCATGAAAGAGAAGGGCAGGGTATGCTGTTGTTGTCTTCCCCTTTTAGCAAAGGCTGGTGTGTCACATTTTTGTGTTATCTGTTACTACTGCTTTTCGTGATGCTGTTCTGCTTTCCTCTTCATCAGTCTTGACATAGACCACACCACTGCTCTCTCTTTTTTATGATATTTGAGGAATTTGGTCAATCCAAGATGTAATGTCATCCTCCGTCCTCCCCCTGCCTTCTCCTTGTCTGCCTGCCCCTCTAACAAAGGCAATGTTCTCAAGAGGCAAGTTTGTAGATTGTCAAAACTTCAGATAAGCCCCTCCAAGTTTATAAAATACGGAAGGGCACCAAGTTGTGAAGAAAAACACAACCACAGTCTACATTCTTAGTCTGTCAAGGACTGCCAAGGGGTTGGTACTATCTCTAGTTACTGCATTCCAGCAGAGCGTGTCACTGGGCTGTGCGAGTCTCGGTTGTTTCTGTACTACAAATAATGGTGGTACTTATTAGTAAATAAATGCCTGGAACAGTCCAGGATTCCCAGTAGAGACACTTCGGACAAAGGGCATGTAGCCATGGGCACGCTAATTTTGTGGTAGCTAATTTTGTGGGCACGCTGAGTGGTTTACACTTGAGAAGTCACAGGACCGGGGAAAGAAACAAAAGAGAGCTCTCAGACAACAATGTAATGAAAAGAGCAGAGTGCATGGAAATGTTTGATATGCAAGCTAGCAGAGGTGTAATAAATCTGTTCAAGGAAGTGAAAAATTCTGGTTTGTTCCATTGATTCTGCTCTGCTGTCAGGGGAGGTTTAGGTTGAATATTAGAAAAAGGATCTTCACCCCTGGGGTGGTTGGACACGGGAACAGGGGAGTTCCCCGCTTCCCAGGCAGGGAAGTGGTCACAGCAGCAGCGTGACAGAGTTCAAGAAACGTTTGGACAGTGCTCTCAGGCACACGGTGTCACTCTTGGGGATGTCCTGTACAGGGCCAGTAGCTGGACTCGATGATCCTTGTGAGTCCCTTCCAACTCCGCATATTCTGTGCTTCAGTGAACCGGCCTTCCGCAAGGCCAGTTGCAGGCGCGCTGCCCCGGCTAAGCCGTCCCCGGGCAGGCGGTGCCCTCCCGCTGACCGCCGCTGCGGTCACCGCGTGTCCGGCCCCGCCCCGCGCCGGCGGTGACGCGCGCCGGCGGTGACGCCCCATAAATAACGGGGCGAGGCCGGCGCTCCCCACTCGGCGGCGGCGGCGCCCGTGCCCGCGACCCTGCGCGTGCTCCAGTCGGCGGCGACTCCGGCTCCCTCTCCCGGGTGAGTACGGCCGGCCCGGTGCTCCGGCGCGGCTCTCGGCGGCCGCGGCAGCGCCGGGCGCCTGCCCGCCCCGCGGGGCTGACTCCGCAATATGGTGGAACCCGGCG
>WAAE01011224.1:71355-91813 GCA_013400495.1 Nicator chloris | reverse complement strand
TGCCCCCGCCCCCGCGGGCCCCGCGGCCCGGCGTGCTTCGGTGCGCTGGCCAAGGTTCTCCCGGGACCAGAAAGTCCCGAAAGCCTCGTCAGCCCCCGGGAGCGGCGCTGGAATGCTCCATCCCGGAAGCGGCCCGTAGAGGCACTTGGGAAAGCGGTGTGCCTTCCTGCTTTGGGTACCGCGGCGAGCCGGAACAGGCGCCGCGGGTGTTGTGCGTGGCTCATCGCGCCGCTGTCTTGCACTTCTTTCCATAGCGAGAGGGGAGAGTAGGAATGAAATTTGTGATGTAGCCGGTGTGCTTTCCTCTCCAGAATCTCTCGCTGTCTCTGAAATACGTTTGAACGTCTCACTCACGTGCTCCGAAGGAGTGGATGTAACTTTTGCTAGGCGTGAACCTATTCAAGGGTTCTCTGAAACCGTGCAAGAGCCTAGTTATCTTCCTTGTCTTTAGGAGCAAATGATAGCTTCATTTAAAGGATGAATTCATTAAAAGGGTAACTTCACAGGCTAACTGCGCTGGTTTATTGACTGAAATTCAAATGCGTGCCCTGTGTGGCCGGATCGTATGAGACACACTACGAATACTGAATAATCCTTAAAGTAACGGCCCTTCTTCCTTCAGAGGCCAGAATCTGTGCCATTAGCATCTTCTGTACCATGCTTTGCAGTTCATGGTGAAATTCAGTTGTACTCCAAGTGATCTGACTTGCAATGCTGTGTGAGAAACATAGCACGTTCCTGTGGGAATTTAAATTCTTGTTAAATGAAAGGAGAACTTTGTGAAAACTGTAACCACTGTCTGTTACTTGTCTTGCTTTTGTGTTCCATGTATGGTGGTTAATCTAATTACAAGCAGTACTTTATGGCACGTGTATGTTAATATGTGCAAATATGCCTGCAAAATGTTAACTGGTTGCCTTTGTCCTCACTCCCTGTTACATAATGGGAAAAAACTTATTTTACCTCAGATGAAATATTAATGTGTTCCATTTTTTGCTGTCATGCATATGAGACAGAAAACTGCTATTGGCTCTCTGACAAACCTAGCAAAAAGCCTTGTAAATCACAATCCTTCTGAGGTCGGACTCCTAGTTGACCTTTTTGTTGCCTTCATTCATGCAGATTCTTCTGGAACTTAAGCATTGTGTGAAATCATTAATGGAAAAGGTGCTTCTTGCAGATTTAGTTCAGCCTGCATGCATGTATAGGATGACAGTGTGCTTCAGTGTGTTCTCCTTACTTGGTACTGCAATGCCCTGCCCCTTCTATAGGGTTCTTGTGGGGACAGCTGTTAGTATTTTCTCCATGGAAATACGTATCGGAATGCATGTTGAGTACTGTAGATTTGTTGAATGACCAATGTTTGCAACTTGTTTCAGTGGGTAATGTGTAATAATTTTGTCTAAATTAGCATAAAGAAGATTTATTTTCTGCACTAGGGAAATCCGATGCTCTCTGTGTCACAGGAATGCTAACTCCTTAGCAAGTAGAACAGAGTGAGCCT
Organism: Nicator chloris; assembly: GCA_013400495.1. NCBI lineage: Eukaryota > Metazoa > Chordata > Aves > Passeriformes > Pycnonotidae > Nicator > Nicator chloris. The sequence goes on along the minus strand of WAAE01011224.1, from coordinate 90,309 downwards.
TAGGTGGGCTCTCTAGAGAATCTAATCTGATTAAAGCTATTGGTGGTGGGTTCTTTGTCTGACTTGGAGATTCTAAACTAGATTTTTAGTGACTTGTGGTCCTGGCTCAACAGATAAGTCTGTCTTAATTCTTCTAGAAAAAAGAAATTACTCCACCACCTGATTATTCATCCATGAACTGCTGTACCTCAAAGCCTGTCTCGTGCATATGCTGTACTTGCATTACCTAAACCAAGTTTTGGATTTGTAAATGGTTACAATAAAATCTAATTCCTGTATGCATGAATGTGAACATCCTTATCTGTTAATGGGGTGAATCACAAGAAGGTTGTTGGTTTCAAAGTTTGGTGCTTAGATGAAACAGATATGATGCCATAATTCACATATGCTTCTTTCACAGGCTGTGTAAGTTTCAAGACCTGAAAAAATGGCATTGGCAGCAATTGATCCACAGCAGGTATGTCTGAGTTAGTCCCATAATTTGTTTGTCTAGATCAGAAAAATAGGAGTCAACTAACGCCTTTCTTTTTTAAACAGAACGTTGTATTGAGGGTTGCCAACCTTCCTTTGGTGAGCTCCACCTATGATATGGTGTCCACAGCTTATATCACCACAAAGGACAACCATCCTTATCTGAAGTCCGTATGTGAGATAGCAGAGAAAGGAGTGAAGACAATTACGTCGGTAGCCATGACAAGTGCTATGCCTATCATTCAGAAACTGGAACCACAAAGTAAGGCAAAGATGAAGCTGTTGATAACTTTAGTTCAAATGATTGGTTTTTATATCCAGATGCACTTATGCTTTAACATGCTGATGCTGATCTTGAATGCTGTTTTGGGTAGCTGACTGAACCTTTTGCGTGACTTGTTGCATAACTGATTACACATTGATAAGACTTCAAAAAAACGTAATAATCCAGAGTGAAAGCAGATTTCAGCTTTCATAATACTAAATTGATGGATGACTTTTGATATGTGAGATGATAACTCAGTCTCTTGCCCAACACTTTCCTCACCTTTCACCTGGTTTCAAATGCTACTGTTGTACCTTCTTACACTGAGAACTGGTTAAATTTGGAAGCTGTGTCACAAGGCTCTTGTAACCAGAAGCCTGGTTTCATAGAATGGCAGAGGGCCAGGTGTTTCAGCTTCTTCTACCAGTTGCTTGTAAATTATCAAATTAATTTTCTTTGCTTGCAAGGATTTTTTTTTCTGGCACTGTAAATCTGCCTTGTTCTTTGGCTTCGCTGCCTCAAATCTCACTGAGAGGAGGAGGAAGCTATTTCAATGATGTTGCATGAGCTCTTTTTCAAGAGGAGTTTTCAGTTTGAGTTGTTTTACTAGGGGAAAAATAATTAAAACCAGCTCTTGTAATTTCTTTTATAGTTGTAGTTGCCAACAACTATGCTTGCATAGGTCTAGACAAAATTGAAGAGAGACTGCCTATACTGAATCAACCCACCGACAAGGTAAGTTCTTTCCATTTGCAGAAGAACCATACAGCCTTCTTTTCTATTATCACTAAAATCCCAAGGAGACACATTTCAAAAAGCTGTGCCTGAAGCACTGCGTGGAAGCAATGAGAAAGTCAATCTGTAGAAATGTTTGTTGCCTTTGAGAGACCATTAAGCTTTTTTTTTTTTAATTATTTTAAATTGCCTACCACTTGACAACATCTTTCTATGGGTGCAGTTCACCAGTGGGTGTCTTTTAAAACTTGAGTCTTTGTCTCTTTTTTGCTCAGTGTGAAGTGCCTGGATTACATTCACTGAAGTTTTTTGAGCTGAAAGCTGTGTGGCAGTCGTGTTCTTTTTTCTCTTGTACATATTTTTTCAGGGCAAATTTTCTCCTAGATAACTAATACTTGTACAACCTTTAGCATAAATTTATTATTTCCTCACTAGTTAATATTTTAGTAAATCCATGTGTGTCCTATGGCAGGTTGTTGCCAATGCCAAGGATGTAGTTGTTGGAGCCAGAGAAGCTGTAACAACCACTGTGACTGGTGCCAAGGAAACTGTTGCTCACACAATCACTGGAGTTGTGGGCAAGACTAAAGAAGCAGTGCAAGACAGTGTGGAAATGACGAAGTCAGTTGTCAGTGGCAGCATTAACACTGTCCTGGGAAGTCGTGTGGTGCAAATGGTGAGCAGCGGTGTGGACAGTGCTCTCACAAAATCAGAGACCCTTGTAGACCAGTATCTTCCACTTACAGAAGCAGAACTAGGTAAGACCAATTGAAGGTTTGATTTTGTTGGAATGCTTGTATTGGAGAGAAGCAAGCAATCATGCATTTATTCCTTACTCATAGTGGGGAAGGAGGCACATGCTTCCCAAACTGCCTTTTGCTTTGCTGCTTGTAATAGCAGCATTGTCACAAGGAAGCAGAATGAAAGTAAGGATTTCTCTGCAAGGTGATCTGTCAACCTAATCATGGTGCTAAAGGACTGCTCAACAAGCCCTGTATTCAGCTGTTACTAGGCAGATAAAATTGTCTCAGACCTCTTAAATTCTCCTCCAGTGACCAATTTGCTTCCTTTCTACATACCTAGAGAAAGAAGCTGCAAATGTTGAAGGCTTTGAAGTTGAAGTCCAAAAGCCAAGCTACTATGTTAGACTAGGATCCCTGTCTTCAAAGGTCCGCACACGTGCCTACCAACAAGCCTTAAACAAAGTTAGAGATGCTAAACAGAAAAGCCAGGAGACAATCTCACAGCTCCACTACACTGTTAGTCTGGTAAGTTTAAGTTTTCTCTTGATGTATAAAAAGCATATGTTGGCCTTGGTTCAGAGTCAAGAAAACAGCCAAAAGAGTCATAGGAAAACTGGCATTGCTCTCTGACTAAATGCATTAATACAGTATTACATGTATTATGTGTATTACATTAAATACAAAGAATTTGCCACTAAGAGGTTTTCATCATCATTTAGGAGAGTTCTAAATCAGACTAAGCTGTGAACCAATGAGCAGTTGCTTGTAACTGCAAGCACTGCAGAAATAGAAATGACATGTTTAAATTTATTCCTGTTTTGTAGTGCTGGTTTTGACACATACTTCATTCAGTGAAGAAAGTGTCATGCAAGTTAGAAACACATCAGTCCTTTAAGTCGTTTTTATTAGTAAAATTTCAAATTCTTTTGGGACTTGCTCTCTTGCTGCTTCTATCTCTGAGCATTTCTGGTACTTCAGTAGTCTTATCCCAGCAAATACCTTTATGTACATGACAAACTCTACATAGAATCATGGCCTTCTATATGCTTTGAATTTCTCCTAGAGGATGGAGGAAGTGGGAAATAGTTGAGGCAGAGAGGAACACTACATAAAATCTTAAAACAGCTTTCAGTTTTCAATTCATTGATGAGACTAAACACATTCTTACACTCCCCAAAGTTGTTTAACAGATTTTCTGAAGTATTTTAAAAGGAGCTTACAAAACAGTCAAAGTAGAGAAGCCCTAAAGGAACTGTTTGGACTCTTGGCTCTACTTCCTTATTTGGCTGTATTTCAGATCGAGTATGCCAGAAAGAACGTGAATAGTGCCAATAAGAAACTTCTTGGTGCTCAGGAAAAGCTTTATCAATCCTGGGTAGAATGGAAGACAAATACAGGCCAAAATGATGGTGATGATCTGCGTAGTGCTGAGGTAAATAGATGTAAATGTACACCAGAAATAAATGTATTGTATCCCATCAAGGTGATGGCAAACTGAAGTGTGCAACAGAGAGGCTGGATGCTGAAGCTAAGGGCAGCTGACTTCTGAGAAGTAGGGGACCCAATCTCTTTCAATGAGCATACTTCCTGCAAACACTCTGGGGTTCATTCTCCTTTCTTGAGAATGCTCATCCTGTTTAGCATGTGAACCCGTGTTGGGATATCTCTATGTAGATTAGCTAGAAACCATTTTTGTGATGTGTTCAGACCAGAATTAATGATTTGTCAGCAGTCTTAGGCACAGACTCACTGTGTCCTATACGTGGCTTTCAGGGATAGTTCATTGATTAGAATGTACTTAACCTGCTGTGACTTGTTATCCAGAGTTGAAACAAGAATCTGCTTGACTGTCGCTGGGTAGAAGCTATCAGTTTCTTTTCACAAAGTACTTGAATGTTGAAGAAATATCAAGTACTTCTAAATCTTTGATGCCTCAGACTTACAACCTGGTTTATTATCTGCTATAGCTTTATTTCACTTATATCCCCTTTGCTTCTTTAAGTATCTTGATCAACATAAAGCTGCTACAGTCATGTAAAAGACACTAATGTGCTGTTATGCTTGTTCTTTCTAGCACATTGAGTCAAGAACTCTAGCTATTGCACGGAGCCTCACTCAGCAGCTTCAGACCACCTGCCTCACACTGGTCTCAAGCCTACAGGGGCTGCCACAGAATGTACAGGATCAGGTTTATAGTGTTGGGTCAATGGCAGGTGATGTCTACCAGACCTTTCGGTCAGCATCCTCCTTCCAAGAATTGTCAGACAGCTTTATTGCAGCTAGCAAAGGACAACTGAAGAAAATGAAGGAGTCTCTGGATGATGTGATGGATTATCTTGTTAACAACACACCACTCAACTGGCTGGTAGGTCCCTTTTACCCACAACTGCCTGGCATTCAGCATGCTGAAAGCAAAGGTGAAGGGGAGGAAAGTTCCAGCCAGGAAGACAAACAGCCTGAACACACTACTGAATAAACTGCATAGCATGCATGTACTCTGCTGACTGACCAAATGAGTGGCCTTACTAAGTGTAGATGTCAAAAAAATCCATTTTCACTGTTTTTTGATGAACATTCCATAAATACAGGAATAGGTGAATCTACAGGCCAGGACACTTAAACATGGGCTGTATTGTCCTGTGTAGTTAAGCCACTCTTAGAAATTCAGACTAGACTCAAGTGCCTAAGTATTGTCAGCTGACAGTTGTCAAGATGCCTTATTTGTCTCTCAAGCACCTCATCATGCTTCAGTGGTATTAATGCCATTAGTCTAAACGAAACCTACCATAGCTGAAAGCCTTTGATTTGTTGCTTAGTCTCTACCAGAATGATATAAAAGCCTTACATACTGTGAAATGCATTTAAAAGCTTTACAGTGTAGCTATGTACACTTAAATGCTATGTTTGCTGCAGATCACACATTTGATAATTATGCATCTATCTCAGATTCTATTGCTACTTAATTCATGACAAAAGTTCTGTGAGTGCAGAATGCCAAAGCTGAAAGTGGGCATTCTGAATGAGTCAGCTGGAGTTAAATGCTGTGACAGTGTTAACATTAAGTGTATAAACTTAGTATTGTATAACACAGTAACTTGGTCACAGAATCATAGAATATCTCAAGCTGTAATGGACCCATAAGCATCATCAAGTTCAGCTCCTGATCCTTGCAAAAAGGAGCTAAAAACTAAACCATATGACTAAGAGCATAATTTAGATGCTTCATGAACACTGTTCCAGTGACTGACCAAATAATTATCAACACATTTTTTATATGCAGTATAAAGGCAAGATTCATGCTGTTTGTACCCAGGTGCCTGCTGTTGTGTGTGTGTGTGCTTTTGTAGCCGTTGTTTTGTAACTCATTTTTGTATGTTAGTAATAAATGCTTTAGTAGCCGAAGCCTGTCTCCTTTGTTTTAAAACAATCTAACTTGCTCTTCTGTGACACCATCAAACTGGGTCCAGCAGAAGGCAAGTTTGACATGCAAATGAAGTAGATGTGCATTGAAAATGTGTGTGTATGTATTGATAGATAAGATACTGCTGCAGCATTTCCTTCCTTTTGAATTTCTGTGAATCCATCCATTGAGTCTTTGCTTTACTGCTGCTTTTGCTGCTCCTTGCTGTTGTCACCTTTAAAGATGATCTAAGCTGTGAGCTGCTGGATATTCTAATATTGAAAAGAGATGGATATAGACAAAAGAACGTCTCCTCTCTTCACAGTAGGTGGTGAGTGTGCATGACATGGCCATCTACCTGCTTTGTCTTCTGACTCTCTATAAACAGTGTTTACTTCTCAGCTGCATCACCAGTTTTAACTTAACTTTATTTATCCTCTTGAACTTAAGTGATGAATGTATGTTAACACTCAACTGCTTCAGTGGAATTGTTCTCAGTAAGTCCTGTGAACCCCTCCACTGGAAAAGTAGTTACTAAGAAATAAGCTTTCTTGGGTTAGGGCTGTCCAGGTAAGTTTTATCTTTTTTCCTGATGCATGCCCTATACAACTTTGGGTGGCAATCATCTAGAGTAGCATTGCCAGCTACCATTTTCAAATAACTCGCCAAATAGTGTGAGGCAAAAATACAGTTCAGAGATGGCTTATCACATAGTCACACATTGCTACATGGAGCAAATACCTCCACCTGGCATGATGTAGGCACCAAAGCAAATTACATGTTGTCCAGCCTTCTAATGTGAGAGGGTTAGTTTTTAGTTTGGGGTTGGCCTAGAAGTGTGAGGAAGACTGTTTTAAGCACTGTATTAAATGAAACTGTAGCAAAACAGGATTGCAGGTAAAGATTCTGTAACTTACAGCTTTTAATATAATACTTTATATAAGGGAGGTGTTTAACATGAAGTTATCATGAGATGGTGAGACTCCTTTCTAACCAGGGCCTGAGACATAGTGCTTTCAGGAATTAATTTCATTTAAAATTTACTTTACTATTGCATAGGTCCAACAAGAATACCCTTTTTATCTCCATTTGCAATAAGACTTGTAGAGTATAGATTTGCAATCCAGTATTGTAGATGTGCTCAGGAACTGAATGGAACTAATTAGGTGTGGGAGCAGTGGGCTGTTCAAAGAAGAGAGTTCCCATTCTTCTGAGTGTGGTTTAAAGTCTAATTGCTCTGGGACTTCATCCTGAGGTAATCAATAAAATAAGATACTCAAGACTTTTCAATGTCTTTTAAGGCCCAAGAAATAAACAGCACCATCTAGCATTAGTACAGGAGCAGTACATTGTGTCTGTTCTGTCTTGTGTTACTGGTTTGTCTTCTTGCATGGCTGTCCAGCTTTACTAAATCTCAGCAAGCAGGTGAAGTAGAGAGCAAGGAAAACTTGTTACCAGCCTTAGACTTTATTCCTTACCATGTACTGTTGGGTGGCTTCTGTTTAAAAGTTACTTGGACTTACTGCAGCTGACCTACAACTGGTGGCTGCAAACAGAGCAGGATGTGGTTAAATGCTTACCTAGTGACTGGGCTCCCGTGTCATGCTGTTGTGGTAGGTGCATGTTTTGTTGGATGCTGCCCACTCCCCCAAATGTTTTTTAGTTTCTATCCACACACACACAAACCCCCACCCTCCATCAGAATTAGGAACTCTTCCTTAGTGAAAGAGATGGCTGAATAATAGCAAATGGGTATGGTCCTGATTTTTTAATATAGAATAAAGTTCTCTGATTAAGATTATTTGACTCTGCTAATAAGGAGAGCATTGAACATTTAAACTGATTTGCAACTGTGTTTGCAAGGGTATCATTGTAGGTAATTTAGCATAGCATATTCCACACTCCAGTCTAACTGCAGCTCTACAGACAGAACTTGGGATTTTTCTCTAGTGCAGCTAGAGAGAGTGACTATTAATATGTCCACTGGAGGTAAGAATGATGCCTTCCAAAGTCTTACTTGTTTTTTTGCCACTGTTTTTGACTGAAGCTGAGGTGCTTTCTCAGAAATAAAGAAAGGAAACCTGAGGTACTGCCATCTTACCTGTGTCTCTCTAACTGCATGTATTAAACAGCTCAGCTGCACTGCACAGAATCTTGCTTCCTCTTAGTCCAAAATCCTGTTTGAGGATATAGCTTAGGCTAGAAAACTGTGAGGTTTCTCTGGAACCTTTTAAAAAGGTTAAGACCAGATGTGTTGATAGGAAGTAGATTCAACTATTTTCAGCAAGGCAGGTAAACTAGACTAAATGGAAGAATGTCAAAGTCACACAAAACCTGCAATGGTAAAGGTCAGAATACTAACATCATTATCACTTGGAAGGTTATTTAGGGTTTATTTAGCATTCAGAAAATCACTTCTTCTCTTTTAGAGATCACTCAAAATTGTTCATGCTAGTTGACACTTCCCAGGTGCATTTAACAGAACTGTTATTCCACCACTGCTGATAATCGTTGTTTAAAAAAGCTTTCAATATAAGCATTTGTAAATAGCTCCATACAGTATGCAAGTTTTGCAAACAGATTTATAACATTGGTCAAAGCCAAGTTACAACATTTGTATAAGGCCCGAAGTTGCAGCTAGTTGGTCTCAATCTAAAAAAGGTGTAAAACTTTGGAAATGTCTCCTATTCTTCAAGATTGATATTTTTGCAATAATCTTTTCCAGTATTCAACTTAGGGTAACATTTTATAGCTAGTAAAATAGGTGAAAGGATTTGGAAACTACTGATGAATTATTTCTCATTATTTGAAAAAAGCAGTAACTACCACCAAAAAATTTAAACCCTCTAATTAAAAAGATGAAACGGAACCGAACTTATTTTTAAGCATGCTTGGTTAGTAATTTGCATGATCAGAGAGTCTTAGATGCAGCAGCTTGCTGGAGGTATTGTGCACAGTGTTTTGTTAAATAAATTTCTTTTTATTTGTTGCCAGTTCATGACAATTTTATTTCTTTTGGATAATACAGTCTCTGATGACTAAAAATAAGCACTTGTTTTGAAAGTTCACAAAATGCAAACACTGTGTCAAAATGCTAGTGGCTTAGTTCTAAAAACTTAGCAAGAAAAAAAATGGATTGAAGTTTTTACTATTGACAGTAACACTGGTATATGAAGACAGTAAAATGCCAAAGTATTTTTTTGGTCTATATAGGGATTTTTCTAATTTTATATCTTTGTAAATGATTTACTGAATCATATGGAGAAATTGCATGAAGAAGAGTTATATCTGGTCTTACTCTTTCATTGCAAGACTTGCTAGGAAGCTGAAAGCAGTGAGTCAGATGTGAAAGGTGGTGTGGAAGCAAAGGTCTTTTACATAAGCAATCCCGTAACACCAAGGGCTTTGCATTGTTTCAGTTAGACTGATGCAGATATCGGAATATGTGGTTCTAATACAATTTAGCAAGGTCAAAACTGAAGTGAGTCATACTGACATCCAGTCTGTTTTACTCATGCTGAGATACACTGCAATTTTAAGTTCTCCCATGGCTATCAAAATGTTACTTTAAAGGAGTCAGGTTCTTCTACTGCATGCGTTAAGGAGACAAAGCAAAAACTTAAATTGGAGCAATTAGTCTGTTGTCATTAAGAACAAAATGGATATAAGTAATAAAAACCTCTTAAATGGATGATAGAGAAAATTCTTACTGGTCAGACACACTGAACATGGTTGTGTTCTGGTCAGTTTAAGTAAAACGTAAAACCACCCATTTGGGTACATTCTTAAAAACTGCATATGGAGTACTTAGTCTTGTTAGGATGCCTGTATTTGTACTTCAGTATGAAATACAAGATCATGTGCTGATAATGGGGAATCTTGTTGCTTTCTCTAACTGCAGTAATGACAGTTTCAGGAAAACTGCCATAAGCAGCAAGATAATTCTTGCTGGTAGAAAGATGTGTTTCCTGCATTCCTAGTGCCTTTTGATCATTTGGGAAACAAAAATTACTGATCTTATTTTGATCAAGCCTAAGTTCTCAAAGTTGTCCTCAGATTTCATGGTATTCACAGTAATGCCTGGTTAGTCACATGCTGCTTAAGTTGTTCTAAAGATCCATTTTAATAAATAATTATTATTTTCAAGATCCCTGGTGTCCAATGACTACCTACTCTGTAAGACCAGTAAATTAACACGCAGTGCTTCTGTGTTATGTACAACCTAGTAGCTGAAGCAGTAGTCCCTTTATTTGATATATTGTCTGCCCTTCTGACCTGTCTTCATAGCAGGCAAAGCATAGATTTTTCTTGCTTAATGTCTTTCAGTAAAGTAAGTCATAATGTATTTTGCACTTAGGGAATGCATTAAAAATGCCTCATCAGTCAGTGCTGAGCTTAAGTTAGAGAAATGCCTACAAGCTGCTGTTGCCTTGAACGTGCAGGACCAGTCCTGTCAAAATGCAGCAGTCGTTACTTGCTGTCACTGTGTCTGGGTCCAAGTATGTCACATCACCAACATTAAAACTAACCACATATCATATTACAGATGTATTTTTTCACTTGGGGCAAAAAACTTTTGAGTAAATTGCTTAATTTTATCTCATTTTTCAGAAGTGCCTTAGCAATCTAAGTCCTGCAAAGGGGACTTAAGGGTTGGGACTTAAGCTCCTAAGTGTCTTAGCCAACATTTTTAGAAGTCTGTAACATCCATGTATCTATTCACTGATGTCTCTCTGGCAATTCCTGAAACGCTGTACTGCTTAGCAGTACAGAATACTATACATGCAGTTAAAACAGAGGCCAAAGTGAGATTGCAGTTCCAGATATTTGTTTTGTCAGAAAAGGTCTGATGCAGTAGGCAGGCAGAGAGCAGCACAGCAATCCGTATCAATCTCCTCAGGGCAGATTACTTTGTATAGTCCATTGCTTCTATGAAAAGAATAAAGGCAAAATTAGTTTTAAAACATCCTTTCTTAATTTTCAGTCACCAGTTTCACTAAATTCAGTCGACGTCATTCAGCTCTTTTCCATCTCTACTATAAAATCCTACCTTCTAAGCAACTGATTTCCATCTTGTGTAGTATTTGATGTGTCTTAATGGTTTGTGTGTCCTGTGTGTCTAAGCATATTTCACTCTGTAATCAGGATGTTTTGTCTGATTTCTAGAGGTGCTGAGCATCTTTGTGTCCTGTCTTCAGTGAAGGCGTACTGCACAAATTTGTATAGTTTTAAATTAACTGAAATTTCATTCCTACACAGGTTCCAGATTTCACTATTACAGACCTGTCTTCAGAGTCAGATGATGTCCCAGACATTTTGGATTTGGATGAAGATGATCATCAGGATTTTTCACGCACAAATGGCCCTTACACTACAGGGCAAAGAGCTGAATAGAGCAGCATAAAAATGTCTTTTTGATACAGTGTACCTTTGCCATGTTTAATTTAGATTTCTCCTTTTTAAAGATGAACCTGCCTAGTTTAGGGATTATGGGGATATATTTTTTTTTAAATCAGTACTGTTTCACTTAGCTACATCAAAAATCTGGGTTTTTCAATGTAAGGAATGCATGCTACATTAATTGGTTAGCATGGGTGTCAGGCTCCAATTCTACAAGCCAGGTATAGCCTAACCAGTGCATCGAACTAATCTGATCTTTGTTAATGATTTGTTCTCCTGCTGGTAGCAGCCATGAGAACACCCCAGTGCTTTGCATAAAGGGCTGCCAAGAAAAGGAGTTGATGAGGATTTGCCCACAAAATTTCCCCTTTCAGTCTACATAAAAAGCAATGCTGTATCTACCTCTTTGCTGCTGGAAGGGGTAAGAGACTTTGTCTATCTCAGATTTTCTCAGGTTCTTTTGTTAGGCTCTGCACCTACAGAGCTTAGATGCTTAGAGCTTTCCTTTGGCAAGAGTGCTTTATGCACAAAAGGACTTCCTTTCTTTCCACATGCCTTCTGTGTGCAAGTATTTTGGCTGTCATGATGCTATCAGTTATGGCACCTGAGACTAAAAGGGAGTAAATGCTTCAATATTAAAGTGTTTTGGGTATAAGGGATAGCATTTAAATAAGAAAGGAGAAGATACTGTAAAAATAAAGGAAAAACAGGGTGAAAAGATAAAGATTTCGGACGAAAGAAAATTTGCAAGAAAAGAGGGAATTGAATGTAAGGACAGCTCTGGTGACAGTGATTTTTAAAAAATGTTTTAATAAAAATCAGTTATTTGCTAAGGACTGGTGAGTGCATTTGCTCGCACACAGTAACTTCTCTAGGAGCTGGGGAGAGTGGGAAGGGGACTGGAGGCGAACTTGTTAACATTTCTTTCCGAGGACCAGGCGGAACTGCTGTCGCAGAGACCTTTCCGTGTCGTCGGTGTGACTGCAGCGGAGTTACGGGAGTTGCGGCAGAGCTCCTCTCTGCTGCGGCCGCGGGTACCCCGCTGCGCCCTCATGCTGGGACTCCTGTCGTGAGGGCCTGGAAGTCTGGTCGCTGAAATGCCTTGGAATAAAAGTTTGAGCCACGCAGCCCGCTTGCCGGTGCGAGTTTTTCTTGTTAGGAGTTGTTTTCTTTTTTTTTTCGTTGGTTGGTTGGTTGTTTGTTTTTTTTTTTTCTTCCGCGTAAATTCTGCAATCCGATTACAAAAACCCTACTTGACGGAAGGGTCGTTTGCAGGAATAGCGGCACCCGGACTACAGCTCCCGTGAGGCAGCGCGCCCGGCTCGCCTCGTCTTCGGGCGCCGGGGGCGGGCAGGCGGTATCGCGAGGGTAGGGACGTGATGTGGGCGGGCCCGCGCGCGGGAGTTTTTGGCGGGCTCGGGAAGATGGCGCGGCTGTGAAGGGCGGGAGGGGTTCACTGCCCGCCCGCCCGGTGCCGAGAGCTGCCATGGACACCAAGTGGGAGAGCGATCACCTCTGGCTCTGTTTGCTGGCCTTGGGCTTCCAGCCGAAATGCTACTATGGCGTAAGACTAGGAAGGTTAGTGCTAGGGAGATCAGGGGGAGGGCGGAGGCGGGGGGTCCGAGTGGGGTCCCGGGTCTCACTCAGGAGCGCGAGGCGGGAGCATGTCCTCATGGCCGCCGAGGGGCCCGGTGCCATTCGCGACATCTAGTGCCCGGGAAATGCCCGCAGTGCCGCTGCAGTCCAGATTATTTCAGACTTGCTGAGGAAATCGAACCCAGGAGTGCTGAGAACTCTAGCTCCCCTGCACAGTCCTTCCCTGGGGAAGGCGAGGTGAGGGGCTTCCTGGCGCGTGTTTTGAAAACTTTTCTTGAAGGATAACGGCCGTGCCGGAATTGTGTCGTAGCATCGTAGATTGTTGGAGGGCTAGAATGGACCTTAAAACATCACACATGTCCCACCTGCGCCCCCCCCGCCGTGGGCCGGGACATCTCCCACTAGATCAGGTTGCTCAAGTCCTTACCCATCTTGGCCTTAAACACTGCCACGGTCGGGTTATCCACGATCTCCCTGGGCAACCTGTTCCAGTGCCTCATTTTACTGTCACAGTGAAGATTTTTTCCCAATTATCTAACCTAAATTTTCCCTCTTTCAACTTGTACCCATTACTCCTTGTTCTGTCACTACAATTCCTGATGAAGAGTCCTTCTCCACCTTCTCTGTAGGTCCCCTGCAGATACTGTAAATGTTGCTATAAGGTATACAGGCAACCTTCTCTTCTCCAGGCTGAACAGCCCCAGCTATCTCAGCCTTTGTAGGGGAAGTGCTCCAATCTGCCTTTCAATTTCGTGCCCCTTCTGTGGACTTGCTCCAGCAGTTCTGTGTTCTTGTTATATTGGCGGCACCAGAACTAAATACAGCACTCCAGGTGGGGGTCTCACAAGAGCAGAACTGAGGGGCAGAATCACCACCTTTGACCTGCTGGCCACACTGTTTTTATTGCAGCCCTGGATTTCACCCCTGTTAAATAGGATGAAAGGTGTATACTTTTGCACGGGAAATAAGCATTCAATTAACTACTCTGTAACATAACACTGTTTTGTAGTCTTGAGCAGCCAGTAAAAATGCTCTATTAATATGTCACTATAACTAATTCTGATGTGGCTGTTTATTTGTGTATTAGGGATATGTTTGCTAAACCAAACAGCAGAGCGTTTTCTGTCATTGCCCGCTTCTTGTTTACTAAGCTGGATAAGCACCGCGCAAGACAAACTTTCAAGTAAGTGTTTGGCTTCTGAGGTTACTGCTATGCCCTTCATTAAGAATATGTTTTATAGAGTTGCTGGAGGGGAAGGATGTTTCTTGGGGAATACTTTGGAAGAATAGCATACAGTCAGGATTTGTTTCCTTTTGATCAAAACTCAGTCAATCAATTTTGATCAGTCCTAAACCTTGCCTTAATTAGTTGTTTCTGTTGCTATCTGTTACTTGGCAACTTTGATATAAATTTTAATAGCTGATAAATAATCTACCTGTCCCATTCTTTCTGACCAAACAGAAAATAACATTTGCCATTTGTGGATTATTTGCCAGGATCTTCAACATGGCAAGAACCTGTGTTCTTTAATGGTTTTCTTTGTAAAGCAGAGCTGTTTCAGCTTATGCATTTGAAGACATGGCAGGAGGAAGACCAGTGATAGGAAAATGGTCAGGATCCATTGTCCCAAGTTAGAAAGTTCTGCAGGCAAACTTCTCTCTGAAATAATGTGTAATTAACTTATGGAAAGAAAACATTTAACAAACTTTCACCTATTCTTGGTCTAGGGTATATGCCCCTCATTTTCTGGCTCAGCATCAATAAGAAATCTGTGTCTTACTCTTGTTTTTACAATGGTTAATTAGGCATCCGAATATTTGAATGTGTTTTTACATGGCTTTTTGTTTATTTTTTTTCCCTACTTCCTCATCCTTTTTAAATGTAAAGGCAATCTGGAGTCAGAAAATTACCAAGTCCTAGATTTAGGAAGCACTGCTGTCTGTGGCTAAGAGAAATTTCAGTGAGTATTATGAAAAGTGGAAGTTGATGCTCTACTGTTTCTGTGACCTTATTTGTTTTTTCAGAGAACTGTTTTGTATCAGAGTTTTAAATAAGGATTTTTAATGAAAGAATTCAGTTTGGACTTTTATATTCTTTCATATAGTTTATCTTGGACTTCCTTGAAGAAAATGTGTTGGCATTGGGGAATTTAGAAGACAGAGACCTAGTTGGGTATTAAAACTGCTGTGGCTTGCTTTTGAATAGCAATATTTGAGTAAATGGAAATTTAGAGAGTACCTTAGCCCTGGGTGAGAATAACTTCCTTCAGCTTGCAGGGGTTTTGTTTAAGTTGCCTAGGAAGGTGTTTATTATTTTGAAAGCTGATTCACATGCATGAAAAAACTTAATTAATAGTATTTTCTGGTGTATTGGGAGCGGGGCTAAAATTTAAGGCAAAGTTTTTAAAGACAAAACCAATTACATCACGTATCGTTGGTTATTATGTTGCTTTCTCATGCTGCCTTTGTTTTAATGATAGTTCTAAAAATCTTGTCTTTATGTTCTTGAACAGTTCTGTATTTTAGTAATAGTGGGTAAGGTGAAAACCAATGATGCAATATCTTCAAATATGATTAAAGTACACTGATTTATGACTTCAGTAGAAAATATGAAAGAAAACTGGAATATGTTTTCAAAGATAGAGATTACCAGTTAGGAATGAGGAGGGCACCAATTTTTAACATTGATCCAACATTGTTTTCAGTCGTTGCATTGAAACCGTCTTGTATACAGAACTAGGGGGGTGTTGGGAACATTGAAAAAAGCTTTATTCTCTTCTGCTGACTACAGTAGGTATCAACTGTGGTGGCAAAGTCAGTTAGCTTTGCATCAGGCTTGCTAGTGGGTAATCTGCAGCATTTTGGTATGCAGACAAGTCTTTGATAGCTGTTGTTTATGCTTTACTTCTTAGATTAATTTTGCATTTAATGATTGTACTTTTCTAGAAGCAAAAGGAAATAGGTCTTCCACAAATTACACCTTCCACACTGATTTGTCCTGGTGGTGCTAAATTTGTTCACGTGGTCTACCATTTTGCAAGATACGTAATGATTGAGGACATGAAAAAGCTCTCTGTAGGTAAGCTGTATGGGACAATAAAAAAGCTTAATTTGTTATGTTTGTAAATCTGTCGAGTCTTTAATATGTGACAGGAGCTTTAAGTAGTTCTTAGTTGGCTCCTCAGGTCAGAGTCTTTCACAGGGTTCTGTGCATTTGCATAAAGCTGCTACTGATTGTTCTCTGTTGCTTCATGGGTCTTGTTGCAAGGTTCACCTTTGCAATGCTCTGCGCCATTACCTGCACAAGCAAGGGTTGGTCCAAAAGTATTGGACAGCTGCACTATTTTCTTTCTCAGAACTTTAGGAATTCTGCCTGTTTCAGGCATCTTGTATTATTTATTGTAATCTAAAGACTATAGAAAGGGAGTGAGACTGACGGAATGAAGAAATACAACAGAAAAAAAAAAGGCAAAAGTGGCAGCACACTGCATGCTATATTTCAGTCCAGGTAAAAATGAGCATCTTGATTTGTAATTCGTGCAGTTTGATTTAGGTAGATTAGGAAGTTGTCAATTTTTTAAAAGCAAATAATGTAATCCAAACACTGACTTCTGTTTAGGCACTGGTATACCTTTTGCTGAAGCTGTAATGAGGAGACCTGAGGATATGTACATAGCAAAAGCAAGACACAGAGTTGCATACAATAAACTCCTTCAGATTCTTCAAAGGCAAGACTTTGTTTTTCAAGAATATAAGCAAAAAGCACGGTAAGTAATACATTAAAAGGAATTGAGTCTTTTCATAAAAGCTGACTTACGTGTATGTGTTTCAAAAGAATTTGAAAAGTCTATATATGGTTTACATCACAGAACTCGTTCTGTTGAACTCCCACATTTTCCCCCTTTCTTTCATCGACAGTTCTGCTGCTTGTAGGTCTTTAGTGAAGGATAATAGTGTGAAGAAATGAATCATTTAGGCGATGCTATATGTTACTTGGGCATTCAAATGGTCAGGGAATTCTACATGTATAGCAGTATGATTTCTTTTGAAGGGTCATATCCTAAAATATGACATTCTCAGTATGAAACGCTTGGTTTTGTTTAGTGATTGTGAGACACATTTTATTTACTTAAACCTTAATTATTTCACCAAAAGTATGCTATTCTTAGCTATTGTTTATGGCAAACACTCCCAGCTTGAGAAATGTCAGGAGCTGGAACTTTCTCTGCAAGCATAGAGTTATGTATCAGCAGAATTTACAGAATTTGTGTGAGGTAGTTTACACGACTGTCATGGACAGTTGTGAGTTACTTAGTAAATGGCAGAAAAGGGTGAGGAGTTGCACTGTAGGTAAAAGAGCAGTGTCAGTGCATGTAGTATAGCTCCATACAAGAGGACCGGTCATGTTTCATGCCTTTGGATGAGGGTTTAGCATCCAGGGAGACCTCATGGTGGGTTTCTGCTGGCCTTGATTCTTACAGAGGACTTCAGCTTACCCTGGTATTTTCTGGGAAAGTAGTCCAGTGGTGCATTAATGATGCAGGAAATGGGAGTACCTGGGGGATGACTTTGTAATGCAGCCACTGAGTGTGTTGAGTAGGAGCAGTACTCTTCTGAACTCGCTGTATGTAAGTGAAAGAAACTTCTTTTCTGGAGATGTTACAGGGCTCTTATGGTCACTGCAGCCAAGACTGTAGAACGTTAAATCCAAAGGCATGTGAAGAAGACAGGAGAAAAACTGATGACACTGGCCTTTTAGTTTGAGTATTTCCACTGGCCTAGGCAATTGTAGGAAGTATCTTGTGGAAAGCAGGAAAGCTCATGAGTGATAGGATACTTTCAGAGATCCTTGCTGAAGCTCATGTGTGATCCACCTCCTTAAGTCGGAAAAGAAGCAAGTGCAACAAGGAACCAGCCTAATTAGGACAGTGTAGCAACGTGTGGAATATAGAAAAGGGAACTGACACCAAGACACAAATATGGAATATTTCTCAGGTGTGCAGTGATGTAGCTAGGAAGGCCAAAATTCATCTAAAGTTCCAAGAGCCTAATAAGAGCTTGAAAAAAGAATCCCATAGTATGTTATTGGGAAGTGGAAGTACATGGAGGATTTAGCTCTGCTTCTGAACAAAATGGTAACTTACAAGACTCACAGGTTGGAATACCCAGTATGTACCTTGCCTCGGGCTGCATGGGTAAGATCAGTAGCCCAGTCTCTTTGCCAAGAAGAAATGGTGAAAGGAGCAAAAAAACCCACTGACTGCAGAAGAGGGTAGAGCACAAGTTTCATTGCTTTCATCCAAGAGTACAGGAATACTTACCTGACATTGTTTCAGAACAGATCTGACATATTTGGAAAGACAGAAGGCTAGGTAAAGGGGTGATCCCAGAAGGTGATAGTGCCTCAAAGTTGTTACTGGTTTATGAGTGAAGTTCCTATGAGGCTAGTGCTGTATGTTCTTAAGGAGTATGGATGACAGGCTTGAATACAAACCCACCAAACTTGCAGATGATGCCAAACTGTGAGGAAGGAAGATACACTGCAATGGGGAAGCATTTCATTGAGAGACCTTGCTGGGTCTGGAGACTAGCACAATAGAAATTGTATGGGGTTTAACAAAGACCAGTGTGAGGTCCTGCACCTGAGAGAGAGAACAGTCCCCAACAGCAGCACCGGTTTGTGGGTGATGAGCTGGGGAGTAGGTCTGCTAGTAAGAATCAGAAGTGAGAGTAGTGTGGGGCCACAAGCTGAGCATGAGTCAGCAGAGTGTCTTGGTAATTGGGACCAGCAGCCTACCATGTTGTATGGGGAGTGAGCACTTGTCAGCAATGATGGGCAATTGTATTATGTGTCACTCATTTTTCTTCAGTTTTACTCTTTTGTCTCGTCTTTACATCTGTGTTATAGTATTTTTATTTCAGTTATTAAACTGTTCTTATCTCAGCCCATAAATGTTACCATTTTTCAGATTCTTCCTATTCTGCTGGGTTTGAGGAGGTGGGAATTGAGTGAGCAGCTGTGTGGTACTTAGTTCCTGGCTGGGGCTGGCAATTCTAATGCCACATGTGGAATACTGTGTTCAGTTTTGATCAGCCCACTTATGGTAGAGAGTGAAAGATGGGATAGATACTAGTAGAGGACTGCAATGGATTAGAGGGTTGCAGTGTGTGAAATGTATGAATAGAAGCTGTAGAAACTTGGTTTGTTTTGCCTGAAAAAGGCAATGCTAGGGGTTTAATCAGAGTTTCAGTATCTAAAAAGTAGTTGTAGAGAACATGGAGGTAGTCTTCACAAGGATGTGTCCTGACAGGACAAGGCAATAGGCCCAAGGTGTTTAGGGGAA